>LIHB01000204.1:8941-20212 GCA_001297265.1 Mycosphaerella arachidis
GGTAGGGTACCCTACTATTTTCTAGTTAGTAGAGGAAAAGCCTTTCGGTAATAAAAACCTCTAAAAGTAAATAGAGTTCCTTCCTTACAATATTATAGAGGCCTTCTCGCCTTACGGGACCCGGCGGTTTTCCTATACTTCTTTTAAGCCGTAAAACCTAAATATACTAAGAAAAATAGCCGTAGAGGCTAAGGGCTAGGCCCTATATATTATAAATATAATAAAGTTTACTCCTTTACCTTATATATCCCGCGTTACGTAATTTTAGGGCTACGTACTTATTACTACTATATACTTTAGGAGTAGTACTTTAAAACGAGCTACTAATCGTTAAAATCGGATAACCAGACGTCTCGTAATCTCACGCTAAGTCTTAGTCTTAGCGTTAGCGTTAGCGTTAGCGTTAGCGTTAGTATTAGGCTTATATAATTACTACCGTTAGGAGGTAATAACTTATCCCCTAGACGTCGTATAGAAAAAAGGAGACTAGTTTTAGAATTCTCGTATTACGGCGTATAAAACGAGCCTAGTATCTTCCTAATTAGGCCTAGTTTAAAATTACGTTAGGGTCGCCTCCGGATCCGGGGATACTATACGTAGTAATTATATTAGTATATAGAGCTAATAGAATTACGTACGATACTTAATAGACGCTCTACTACTAAGCTACTTAGCTAATTAACGTAAATAATAGAAACGTATAAACTTCTATCCCTTAATTAAGAGACGGCTAAGCTACTAATAGTACCGTCTCGCTAAAGAAGAAAGCTAGAGATTATAACGGTAAGAGTAGTAAGTATATAAATTATAGGAAATATACTATAGGACTACGGACTAATAGTTATTACGCGAATAGGACTATATACTTCTTATAAGGGTAGATAAATACTAGAGAATAACCTAATAGAGCTAGACTATACTAGTCCTACCTAGGAAATAGGTCGGGAAGATTAGGTTAAAATCTTAGCCCTACCTACGTTACGTTAGTTATTTAGTATATTATACATTAATATAATCGTTAGTAAAAGATCGAGGAATAGTAAAATATATAGGTTTAAAGGGCGATAGGTAACTTTATAGGCGAAAAGAACAGCTAGACTATAATTTAAACCTAGGACCTTCTAGTAGCCTACGGGTACTCTAGGTTTCTTAGCGTTTAGATATATACTAGTTACGACAATACATTACTATCTACTCGTACTTAAATAATAAGGACGCTACTATAAGGAGAACTACCTTTCTTTTAGACTACGTACGGTACTATAGATCTTTAATCTATTTATAGAAGCTATACATTAGCTACTAGTATTAAGACTTACTACTATAGACTTTACTAAAGATTACGATATAGTAGAATACTACCTAGATAACTTTATCTTTATTATTACTCTAGTATCGTAGGAACGCGTATTACGAGCCGTAAAGGAAGTATAGTATTAACTTACTTTAGAACTAGGTACACCTCGTAATAATAGTAAGAACGTTAAAGCTATACTACTAAAGTCCTTAGTATAGTTATTAACTATCTACTTCTTAAAGTCTAACTTTCCCTTAAAAAGTATAATAGGGTATTATATATCGTTAATAATACTAGTATAGCGTAATTACTTAACCCGGTATAGATACTTACTAGTTACCTTACGTAGGCTACTAGAGTTGTACTAATAGGTCGCGCTTTAAACGTAAAGCTATAGTCGTTTATTACTAGCTATAAAGGCCGTAATATAAAGAGATACCTAGTATATACGGTAAGATTAAACTTATACTAGTAGTTATAGGTACTTAGTTGTTTTAATAGTACGCGTATTCTTAATATTATAAGACTACTAACTATCTACTTATTTACCGATACCCTAGATAACGCGTTAGGAGCATTTTAGTATAGAGCAACCGGCGCCGGTAATAATAACAACTAGTAATTAAATACGTACAAGCTTACTACTACTAATACGTTTATAGTACTACGGTTAGATAATAATACCTATATTTAAGTAACGGAAAAAAGAGCTATATTAATTGCCTTTAAGAGATAGTACTAGAAGTAGAGTAATTACTCCGTACAAGTATATATAGATAATACTACTACCTACTACGTCTTTAAAAAGTATATAGTTAGTAGTAATTACGCGGTAGATTTATTAAGAGAAGCGTTATTAGTCTCTCTACAGTATAACTTTACTATATCTATAGAGTAGTTACTCTTAAAGGAGAATACGCTCGCCGACGTACTATCTAGACTTAACTTTACCCTCGTTTACAAGTTTACTATTATTATACCGTAAAGGTACTAACTATAAAGTAGATAAGTTAGTATTACTAATACTATACTAGTAGATCTAAGAAGTACGACTAGTAACGTCGCTATAGGTAATACTACTTTACCGCGGTCTTACTAATAATATAATATAGAAGTCTTATAACTCTATTATTTATTACCTTTATCGCTACTTAAGGGAAAGCGCTATCGCCTTAGATAACGCTAAAACTGTACGCTTATTAAGTACAAATCCTTTAATTACTATAAAATTCTTAGTATCTCTTTAGGTAGATACGTTAATACTATAAGGTCTATATACATCGACATAAACCTACCGCCTAATATGTTTAAAACTCCTATTACATAGTAAATATTAAAGGGCGCGATTTTAATTAACCCTTTAACTAGCGGAGAATATAACTAATAACCTATTACTATAGAAGTCCTTACTTAGCTCGTCTACTAAATACTACGTAATCTTAAAGAAGCTAATCTTAATGCTTACTAGACGCTTATATATAGGGGTCTATTTAGAATAAAGGAGTTAACCTACAACTATATAAAGTATATAGACCTAATACGCTAGCTAATAGAGTACGTTATAAGGTTTAATGTTAATTCTCCTTATAACCGTACAACTAGATAATAATACGCCTTAGGAGGTCTAATACCGATACTAATTACTAGAGTATTGTTATCTAAATAGTAGCGATAGATTTAAATACCTATACGGTAAGATATATAAAATACCTGTTTAAGATTAGTTAAAAGCTACCTATAGTACCGCTCTTTATACTTTATAGTATATACGGCTTCCTATAGAGGGTTATTATTAATTAACTATAACGTTACCCTACTTTACTTAGGCTTAAAATAGACGGATATATAGGATACTTACTAAGGTAAGGAGGAGCGGACAAAGTAGAGAAGAATAGAGTATTAGACTACAAATTATAGTACCTTAGTAGGTAGAAGTTAGATACTTTTAATAGATATATTAAGCTATTATCTAACTACGGCGCTATACTTAAACTAAGTCTATATGCTTAGATAGGCTATATACTATTGCAATATAGCTACGGATAACAATATAACTAGCCTTGCGCTATTACCTAACCTACGGTTAGGGTTCCTAGCTAGGCTTTGCTCTAGGCCTACTACTACTACTTATAATCCTTAGCTAAAAGGTTAGCTTATAAGACGGTAGTAGTAGGTGTACTAGTAACCTTGTATTTACCTTAATTGTAATAGAACTACCGATACTATAAGGGCATCGATACTATAATCTAAAGCCTCTATTTAGTTATAATAATTCTTATCTTCTTTTTACTACAACTTCTTAAAAGCAATATTATCGCAAATAATCTACTTTGTGCGCTAAACGTCTTTATATTTTAGTCCTATAATAGATGCGGCGGTCTCTACTAATAGCTATAGAGTAGCGTTCTAGGTACTAGGCGTCTCTCTAGTTATATTAGAAGGGTTTTATAGGAAAGTATAAGATCTACGTAGGTTACTATTGTACTTATTAGCGGATAGTCTATTGTTAAATTTGTCTAAGTCTTTAGACTCTCGAGATCCTCTACAAGTAGTACTAGTACTTAGTATACGCAAAATGCAAATTTCCTCCTTAACTAGTACTTACTTCTACTATATTATCTAACCTAACGTAACTCGACTAAAATACATCTAATTAGGCTTAAATTACGACTAGGAGGTTGTTAATATATACTAACAAGATTACGCATATATAATTAATAAAATAAATTAGTTCTATAATTATAGTTAGAGTAGGTAATGCAAATAGAGAGGTAAGTACTACGGAGCCGTAAAATTTAAAATTACCCTTTTAGTATACGGACCCCTTTCTTCTTCGAAGCTATAGTTAAGTATAGTAGTCTAAGTATTAAGAGTCCTTAATAGATTCTAAAGAAGTACATCTCTAATAGTTCTAAGAGCTAGCTATTAAAATAGCTACGCTAAGAGTTATTTCTAAAGTACTATTTTAATAGGAACTTTATCTATAAGGACGATCTAAATTAACTAACTTAGCATAGGACTATAATAACTAGAACAAAGCTATTTTCTACTAAACTTAGTAGTTTTAACTACTTTACTATCTTATTACTTAGCTACTATAGTAGTCTAAGACTAGACGACTAAGCTATTACGTCTATCTGCGTCTAGATAATAAGTATAAGTCCTTAAAGAATTATTAGAGAAAGGTATTACTAATTCTAGCTAAGATACTATCTATTCTAGAAAGTAATAACTTTAAAAGAAGAGTTCTTATATATATACTTGCAACTTCTATACCTAAATCAACTAGTAGAATTAATTAACTAAGCTAAAGTGTAGCTAAGACCTTATTATAATAAGGTAGAAACTATAGAGCTAGCTAAGTAAACTAGTTATAGAGTTAGAGCGCCTCTCTAAGACTTTTTATTAAGCTGTAACATCTTAAAAAGTAGTAAGAAGGCTAAGATCCTAGTCTATAATGTATAATAGATCTAAATAAGTTATAGTAAGATCTTCTCTTAACATAGCAATAATTAGCGCGTTTAAGTTAATAACAGAGAAAATATAGGCCTATTATAACTTCTTTAAGAAGTCTAGTACTATTTAAAGTACTATTACGCTACTAAAAATTATAAGAGGCTAGTTCTACTCTAAGAAGTAAGAACAACTACTTATAATAGCTATCTATAAGATATAGTTAGCTATAGTTATTTAAGATAGCTATCTGTTAAGAGATAATACTCTCTATTATAAGCATACAAAGAGGTCTATAGCTAAATTATAAATCTTAAAAACATTACTAGGACCTAGACTAGCTACGTCCTTATCTAAGGGTTGCTTTAGCTTCTAAAAAGTAAATTAGTAGTATCTCTATCTTAAACCTTTAGAGGTAAAAGAAGTATTAGCTATCTATTAAAGATAGTCTTTATAAACATAGGATTAGCGACCTTATTTTAATATATCTACAAACGTAGTATTCTTGTTAAGTAGGTTATCTATAGTATATTAAAGATACTATATAAAAGTTATAACTCTAAGGCATAATAGAACATAACTTATAGTTACTAAATAAGAGTTAGTCTAGTAGGATCTTAAAGCTAATTTAAACTTTAAGATATCTTTATAAGAGTATAGCTATAGGGCTTTAAAGGTAATCCGAACTTAAAGACGAGTAATATAGCTATAAAGCCTTGTATAATCTATACTAGTAGCGATTATATACGCTAGGAATTTACGTACACTATTATAAGATAAAGCTACGTAGTTATATGCTATAATATATTATAGGTGTAGCTAGTATACCTTCTATTAGCTATTTAAGGCTACTATAAGCTAGGTATAGTCCTAGCGAGCTATACTACGCTATAACTAGCAGTAATATCTTTAAAAGAGTCTTTAACAAGTTATAATCTTTAGCTATAAGCTATTATAGAGTAAAGAGAGTCTAGAAGAGTAGATACTCTTCTAATAATAGTCTTAAGATTATTATATCTTAAAGACAAGCTAGTAATACTATACTATTAAGAATACTACTAGTATAGATTTATTATCTCTAGAAGCAAGGGATTAATAACGAGGCCTACTAGTTTTTATAAGACTAAGTTAGTAAATATAAACTATAAAAGCCGTATAAAGAATCTTAAGACGTAATAAAAATAGTATCTAAGTAATAAAATACTATAAGCTATAGTAATATACTTTTTGTATTTACTATAAGCTAGAAGCTTAAGTCTAAACCTCTTTACCGTTAACAAAAGTGCAATTACGTCTACTATAAGTCTATACTTATACCTAGCTATAAAGCTCTCTAAGTTAGGTTTATAAAGCTATAGCTTATAATAAAGGCCGTAAAAAGTTAATACCTCTAGATCTTAGTTATACAAATAGTAAGATAGTCTAGTCTAGTTATATAACTACTATAAGAGCTAGAATTCCATCTATTATATTAGAGCTATAGAGGAGCCTATCTAAAAAAAGAGCTAGCTATAATAACAAGAGAGGTTAAAAGCTTTTAGATTATAAGGATAAGAGAGAACTAAAACCTAAGAACTACTCTATTCTTCTTAAAGTAGTCTATATTATAATTGTTATCTATATTATTATAACTTTATAAAGTCAAATTGCAATAACAATTAGAGGGGTACCTTTAGGACTCTAGATAATAGTAGTAGAGCTAAGAAATAAGAGCATCTTACTTAGGTAGCTCTGTCCTTATAAGATAGCTATCTTATAGCTATAACAAATCTAGCTAATAAGTCTAGAGATATAAGTTTATAAAGAAGTTAGAGAGCTATATTGTTATATTAGTTATAAAATAGTTGTTTTATAAAAAGATCCTTTAGTAAAGGATAGCTAACTTGTAGAGATCTAAACTTACAAAGTAGTATAATATAGATCTAAGGCTAATAACGCTAAGATAGAGTCTTTTTAAGACTTATATATTATAAGACAAGAGAAGCTATAAGCCTCTAACTACGCGCTACTAGAATATCTCTAAGATAATAACTATTAGCTAGTAACTAGTACTCTCTTTATTCTATTTAGTTTAAAATTCCTAGTTAGGTTTTTAACGAGGCTAGTTAGTCTATAAGACTAGTACTATTCTTATCCTTTAGTAGGTTTAAAAAAAGTTTTTTTACGATACTAGTAGGAATAGATCTTCGTACTCTTTCTCCTATAAGGTTTAGAGGTTTTTTAAAAGAGAGAAAGTACTCTATAAGGCGTTAATTAGCGTAAAAGAATCCTAAACTATAGAGTAATATATAAATTAAATTCTTTAGAAGTATATCTTATAGGTAAGACTTATAATAAAGAGAGGCTTCTTAAGGCGTTAAGCTATAAGTAACATCTAAGAAAGGTCTATAAGAATAAAGAATAGAGCTACGAGGCGTCTTTATTTAAGAATTAGCTCTTTTAGACTATAGCTTATACGACCGTTAATTATAAATCCAGTTTTAGAGACGTAAAACCTAGAACTGTTTAAAAGTAGAATTTTAGCTAGTATAGCGCTTAAGAAGATAAATTATAAGGGGACGCCTTTGTAAGAAGATCTTAAACTAAGATTAGAGTATTCTATCTTAGTAGTATTGCTAGCCTTTAATAGTTTATAATTTAAGCTATTAGTTTACTTTACTTTAAGTAAGCCTAAGTAAGCTATAAAGTATTAAAGGAGCTATAATAGCTATTTTAGCCTAAAGTACTAGAGCTGTACTTATTTTTAATCTAATCTTAATTAAGTATAAATTTCTATAAGACTAAAACCTATATATAATAATGTACTTAGTTTAAAAAGTAAGGATTACTTAGACTTTAGTATCTTAATTAAAGAGGAGCTACCTCTAAGCTAGCAATATAATCTAATAAAAGCGGAGCAATTGTATAATAATGCTATAAGAAGAACTATAAGTAGTATATAGTTATAGGTAGTGTAAGGCCTATTTACCTAGTTTAAAGACGGTATGTTCTAGGAGAGCGTTTTGTCCTTTATGCTCTCTAAATTGCGCGTACGTATACCTTATACTAAGCTATAGTTAGTATAATTATAGCGTAATATACTTAGTATAACTATAGTATCTAATATAGGCTATTTATCTATTATAAAGAAGAGAGTTGTCTATTTAGTCTATAAACCTCTATTAATGTCTTTATTCTATAACTAGTATCTCTATAAAGCTAAGGGGGGATATTAGTTTATAAGCTTTAAATAGCTACTAAGCAAAGTACTATTTGCTATTAAGTAGATGTAAACTACTAGTCTTAGTAGTTACTATCTTAGCTATAAATTTAAGATAGTATAATACTAGAACTTTTGTTTATAATACTATTAACAACTTAACTATAGCCGTAAAACGCAAGCGATAGACTAGAGGCTTGTAATATAGTTAGACCTAAGGACTGTACTTCCTAGCTTTTTTAGATCTAGAACGCTCTAGGCGGTCTAGATATTAACTTATTATTAAATAGAATTTTCTAGTTATAACTTCTTATATATCTACTTCTAAGAGTTATTATACCTACGTAATAGATTACGCCGCGTATTAATTAATTAATCTCTTTGTTAACGTGATATTAAAGTCTTAAACTATATAATACGGGCCGTAAAACCTAGGTCTAAAGACTAAGATAAAATAAGTAACATTAAAGAGAAGGAGAAAAGTCCCGTTATACCCCAAACATAGAAATTCCTTAAAAAATGCGAGCGAGACTTGCTATTTAAGGCGTAAGTTAAATATATTACGGCGTAGTACGTTGCATACCTAGTAGTTATAGTTTATTTTAAGGATAATGTTTTGCTACCTTACCCCGGGTAAGATAAGTTTTACGCCCGTGTTTTAAGAGCGACTAACTAAGTAAGATAGTCGGTTAGGTTATACTTTAAGACTAGAATTAAGAGCTATATCTTAGTTATACTTTAAGGTCGTACTTGTAACTAAGAGCTATTTCTTTACCTTTACCGCGCCGGGTAGCGCTATTAGATAAACGCTAAATTTAAGAGATAGAGAGGTAGTATCTTAAATAGCCCGTTCCCTCCGTATTAAGTCTTAGTTGTTATTGTCTAAAGAGAGAGTCTACTCGTTCTCTCTTCTTTAAAGTAGTTCTAAGGTCTTTATTAATATATATCTAGGCGCGTCCTATCTTCTCCTCTCTTCTATTCTCTTCTTTATATTATGTTCCTAAGGTCGTTACTACGTTTTAGGGTTTAAAATATGCGTTACTTTCCGAGAGTTGTTTATATTCTAGGCGGGAGTTATTAAGAGAGAGAGTCTTAGTTCCTCTTTATTAGAACGAAGGTACTTACGTTATCCGCTATATAAAGGCGCCCTTATTAGGAACCGCTATACGTTATCCTAACTAGGCTTAGATCTTTGTAGGGATGTCTCTCTCTCGTTAGAAAGGTAGTAGTCCTAAATAGTATATAGTAGTATACTTAAAATAAGTTAAGTACGAGGCTCCTATCTACTTATAAAAGAGCGTCGTCTAGATAGTACTATATCTTAGCGTACTCGATAGATTACTTGTAAGTTAGTAATCTTCTACTTACTAGATTACTCGTAAGCGGTAATTTTATTACGTAACCGATTAGATTACCCCCGTAACCGTAATTGTACTACCCTTAAGTATTACCTTATTAGTCTTCTTGTTCCGTTAGGTCGTTCCGTAATAAAAGCCGCCCTCTATAGGATAATAATTACGTAGCGTAGAAGGTTCTAGGAGTATATACCTAAGGTTTATACTTACCTATTATTAGCCCTCTAGATTAGCTAAGGAATACGACCTTTTATTACTCTTTAACACCTACCTTATTTTCTAGGCTCTACTATAACCGCTATAGCTAGTGTACCTAATATATCCTATAGTACCGTTATAATATATGTAAACTTACTTTCTATTATAATATCTTATTGTAGCTCTATTTTAAATATACTAGTAGTATAGTAAATTACCTATAGCTTTGTTAGGTAAGGCTGTAATTATAGGTAGTATTGTTTACTCTATCTATATAATATAATTACTTACTCCTTAATACTATAGAGTCTATATACTAGAATTTTAGAAACAATAGATATTAGTAGAGTAGCTAGCTAGGAAAGACTATATATACTAAAGTAATTAGTATATAACTATCCTATCTATTTTTATAGTACTTCTTTAATATATTACTAGCTTAGAGCTAGTTAGTAAGAGGTTATTTATCTAATGCCTACTTTAGAAAGGTACTATAGTTAGAACATGTATACCCTTTATAATACTATTATTAGTATATACTGTAGTACTATCTTAGTTGTATTTAAAGGAAGTAGTAACACTTAAGTATCTATTAAATAGCGGAAGCTAGCCTTAGGATTTATAGAGTAGTTATAGTAAATTAGAGATAATACTTATTATAAAAGCCGTAAGAGTAGTAGACTTGCTTAGTTTTCTATGTCTTTTTAGAGAGCTAATTTAATCTAATTTTTATCCGATTTTCGTTACCTAGCTAGCTACTAGCGTAGTTATGTACTACGCTACCTAATCTAACACGTAGGTATAATTAATCTTAAAAGTAGATTTGTAAGAATTTATAATTAGAACATTCTATTTAATTCTATAACTTAACTTCTAGAATGCGTAGAGTGTTCTATATTTTTTCAAATTCATTAAATATCTAGTTTTAGCTATATTAGAGGCCGCTAGTTAGGCGCTTACCTTCTACACCTATAGTTAAGTTATTAATAGGGTTTTAAACAAAAGTTCTAGTATTATACTATTGTAGGATTATAGCTAAGATAGTAACTGCTAAGAATATAACTTTATCTCTATTTAATAGCTAATAGTATTGTACAAAGTAGCTATACAAAGCCTAAAGACTAATAGTATTAGTAGGTATTAGTTACTTTAGTTTACAAAATATTATATCTTACTGCTAGTTTAGCTATCCTTAGACATCTATTATATTACTACGTTCTTCTAAGTATTACTTATTAGGAGATGTCTTTAGTAGAGGTAAGCCTTAGAACTTGTAGTAAAGTAGTAGTTGTTTTATAGCAAGTATAGTAAAATAGGTAATATAATAGTTATTAGGATAAAGAACTAGTTAATTATTACTTATCTCTATCTAGTTATCTATACTATTCTTATATATTTTCTTATGTCTACAATATTCTATACTATATTATCTATTATATAGACGTTACTTCAATTAAGAGTAACTTTATAGAAATCTAAATCTAGAACGTTCTAATAAAATAATCTAGCTCTTAATCTAGCTCTCTACCTTGTTAACTGTAGCCTTTTTCAAGTTAAATATCTATATTATTCTATTTCTAAGAAAGAAGTCTATATTAGTTTATAAGCTATATATTCGGTATATAGCGAGGGTAATCGTACTAGAAGCGAGATAGTTACTCTAAAGAGTAACGGTTCTACTAAAAATAGTAGAATACTAGAGCATTCTAGAAAGTTATAATTATAACTCTCTAAAATAGCGTACCCTAGCCGTAATAGGCTAGCGCCGG
>LIHB01000205.1:0-15313 GCA_001297265.1 Mycosphaerella arachidis
AGATATGAAGGTAAGAAGAATAGCCAAGAAAACGCGTCGCGTGCCTGATGTGCGACCGTGCGCGACGCGCACATGACTTCTATACAATTCTTCGGAATGCTTGGGGCATTGCTTGAACCGACTGCTAAGACGAACGCTTATCTGGCCTTGGCTGAAGGGCGCACAACGACATGGTGACTTAGCTCTGGATTGTCCATTGTAGCCAGGAAGCTGCCTTTCGATCAATGGCATGATCTTTGAACAAGATTCACATTACGAAGCATTTGCTCTCAGAGTCTGGTCTGATGCATCCGTTGCAAGGATGCCACATATTGATCTATTGCCTGACACGACGCATGTCACCTTAGAGGCGTCGGGTGCTAGACATCGCGTGCATGCATGCTCTAGGGCCTACTGGGTCTGTACCTCAGCCATTACCATTGGGTCGCCATGTTGATGCAAGTAACGAATGGTCTAGCGTATCTCAAATCGTTCGCGACACTGTTCCTCTAGATCAAGGAGTTCATGCTGCTTCCGAGGTAGGATTCGCAGGATATTTGATTCGGAGCTTGTATGGAGCCGTCAGGCACACATGCGAGGTACGAGGCGCGTATAGGCAGGTATTAGAATGGTTGGGATAACCCCTTCTCCTGCCGGTTATGGGAGGCATCCTCTCACATCAAATCTTTTTTAAGCCGTCCAAGATGCAACTCTCTATCTGGACTATTGCTTCTCTGGCATTAGGCGCAGCGGCAGACAATACTTCTACATTCACGCAGCAGATCTGCAAGACTGCACTCAAAACGAAAAAGGGATCGGGAGGCACCACCATAAAGGCATCCACGATCCATCTCACACGCACTGTCAGAAGTACCGCTAGTCCGACGGTCACTGTAACACCACCGAACCACACGTTTACATTTCATTCGACCACAACCAAATCAACGACCAAAACGTTACCCCAGACTACGAATACTTTCTCGAAGACTCTCTCGTTCACGGAAACCAGCACGGTGTGGACAACGTTCATCACGACATCGACCTCAACTTCAGTCGAGACGACCACCAGTACCCTTGATACAAGTGGGTCGACAGACTCGATTAAATTGACCATATACTGATGGAATCCAGCTACCGTGGCGGCGTCAGGCCTCATTCCCATCTCATCCGCCCTAGCGGCCAGTGGCCACGCTGTGTCGAAAAAGAGAAGACGGTCGTCCAGCAATCGTGCCGGAGATGCTGCACCCTTTTTCCTTGAGGAGCGCGCAGCAGGACAGAAGATCATCTGTGACCCTGATGGCAAGATCACCTACGATCCTCCGCAATACTCGGTAAGCCTTCTTGTGGCTGAGAGCTATGCAACCTGTCCAGTACTAATCAGGATAACAGGGATCTGTCACATGCTTCGAGAAAGTGCAGATAGTTACGACCAAGGTGCTCACAACAATCGCTGAAAAGACTAGAACGGTCAAGGCGCCGCAGGGCAAGACTACTAAGGTGAGACCTCAGTTGTGCTTCAAGAATTTGTGCTGACTTGGTGATTTTCGGGAAGACTATGTTTGCTACAAGGACAACAACTCTCACAGAGACCCCTGTTGCCGCCTCCACGACTTCGACTTTCTCCCACACGGACACCATCACAGTGACTTCCATAACCTCTTCCACCGTGGTCGCGCCCTACACAACGACCTCCACAATCTTCGCGCCACAGCCAACCTTCTATGCAGCCTGCTCCACGGAGAATATCGCTTCCTTCGTGGATGGCGCCCGCATTTACAATATTGCCACAACCGATCCCGACAACGGGTTCTCTTTCGGCAACGCTACTGCAGATGCATACTCATGCTGTGCGCAGTGCGTTCAGACTGGGACGTGTGGAGGCTCGACTTGGCATCCGGCTACAGGCACTTGCTACTTCTTCCCGATCGTGGGAGCAACATGCAGTCCGACCAGTCAGAGTGGAAAATTTCTCACGCAGAGCGGTAGTAACGTCGGCTTCGAAGTGTCAAACAGTAATTGTGGCGAGGTGGCTTTGGGCTGAAAGTTGCCGTCGAAGTGGTTCCCGGAGATGCTGCGAGGAGCCAAAAACCGGGTGGCTTCCTGCCGCGCTGCAAGCGGTAGTCAACTTCAGGGAACTCGCATGTACAGAGCAGCTCAGATATGAGTTTGGTTCTCGGCTATACCGCCTTCGATACTGTGAGCGCTGATGTGTCTCACTTGCCACGCAAGACGTCCAAGAAGTTTTCGAGCCCGCCCAGATCATAGATGTTGTCGATGTCGCTCAAGCCCCGGACACGAGACCACAGCTGTTCTTGTCCTTGTGGTGGCCTGCCATCTCGCGTCTTTACCAGAACGGTATCGCTGGTAAGTGGCCAAGCGACCACTGGGTCTTCGTCAAAGGGGTCTAACGCCGGGTTATGGCGACCATTCATGCTATCGGGAGCGTCTCGTCGTTGGTTATGCTTTCGAAGGTCATTGCGACTGGCCTTGAACACATGTCCATCAAGCATGTCGTCTTTCCAGTCTGACCACTTTTGCGACTCATTTGTAGTCATGCCCGCCCAGATTAAGTACAGATGATAAGCTAACAGTCCAAGTGGTAGGAATGCTGTCGAGGCAGCAAGTAGACCCACACCAGCGATTGAGATGCCTCCCCTGTTTACAGCAATCACCAGCGCGTGGCCAAGCTGTTCCATTCGAGCCCAGGAAAAGAGGCCCGTAGTCATGTCGATGCTGAAGTATGGCTGCAACAACCACCAGCTCAGGTACGCGCCGTAGATTTGCAATATGCCAAGTGTAAGTAGCAAGGCCAGAAAATAGCGATAGTTCCCACGGCCTAGACAGTTGTTGACCCAGGGACAGTGATGGTCGCATTTCGCTACACAAAAGCCGCAGAAACTGCAATGCTTCGATCGCGCTGGCTTGACCATACGGCAAGTGGAGCATACAATTCGCGGCCGAAAGAGGATGTGATCGTATGGGTAGTCTCTCATGCGAGCTCGGTGATTTGCCTCCGTGATGTAGTGCTTCTTGTACGTGACACAAAGATGCGTGAAGACGTAGGGCAGAACAAGTAATGGTGGGATTGGAACAAGCAGCCGAGCAGGAAGACGATGCACAGTGTTCCAGAGGAAGAGTACTGCGCTTGCGGTCAACAAGGCCAGGAAGATGATGAGTACCACAGGGTTCTTCTCATAGAACAAGTATTGGCCAAGTCGCTGGCTTCCATGCGTAATCCGTCCTCCAGTGAGGGATCGATCGACTCTTCGAAGGCCGTTGGGAAGATGGAGACATAGTATGCGCTGGAGCCAGCCGATCGGTGTCCTCCTGAGTGCTGGCAGGCGTCCGAAGAGAGCCACGAAGGTGATCAGGGACACCAAGAGCACGGCGATGGCGATGTTTCGTAGTGCCTCCATTTTGGCCGCATCGTCTCGAGACCTGACTACTACATATACGTCGTCAACTCTGCAGGCCAAATCGTTTTCCTTGAGGCGTGAATGTGGGTGGCGCACAGTGCCATCTCGCGCACAGTCTAACCAGAGCCAAATGTTATCCAGGTGACCCCAATAAAGACTTGATGCACACCGTAGCTAAGTTTAGTGAGACTGTGGTGTCAGGTGGGACCGTGCAGCAGATGGCGAAGACTTCTAGTTCTACCTGCACAGACGCGTCAAGTGCAGGTAGTTCTAGCTTCATCCCCGCGACACTTCTGCTGCGCAGCGTCATGTTTTCCCCGTAATTGAGGACTATCAGCATACACCGTACATGCGCACGCATTCTGGTAATGATGGCGAATGCGCCGACAGTCGTGACAAACGCGACAAGCGCGACCCCAAGAATCGGCAAGGTGCTGGATGGGCTGAAGTTCTTCGTAGTGCAGCGCGTTCCACGCAGGACAGGATTGCTGAAGGACATTGAAGCCAATGGGGGCCACATAGTCAGGTTCGAAGCGCAATGTGACTATGTCATTGCAGACCACCTGCGAAAGGACGCGCCGGGCGGCAGCTACTCGTACACGCTCATAGACAGCGCCATCAAGAGCGGCCAGTTGCCCGACCCAGCAGACCATGCGACCGGAGGAACACCTCGTAGCGACCGTCCAGTCGGGTCAGTCGTTCCCGGAAAGCACACGCGGACGCCCTTCACACCACAAGATGACAAGGACCTGTGGGAATTCGTTGAAGAGGCCAAGCAAGACGGAGCCTCGGTCAAGGGAAACGACATCTACAAGAAGCTGGAAAAGGTCAACCCGCGGCATACCTTTCAGGCCTGGCGCGACCGATACATCAAGAAGCTGATGGAGAAGCCGCCTCCAGCAGGTGCCAGGGCTCCAACCGCCCCGATGGCACCCTCGACCTCACCCGCCAATGATGACAACGAGACCACAACTGAGGCACCATCTGCACCTTCAGCATCGTCGACATTGCAGATGAAGCGCAAGGTCAAGCCAGCGCAAGCCCAGATATTCGATGAGGACTTGGCGGATCTGCTGTACAACGCAGAGGAGATTGAAAATATTCGCAAAGATAGGTGGCGGGATGCCTGGAGTGCTTATGCACAGGCACATCCGCATCGCAGTGCAGAGGAGTGGAGCAGGGTGTACCTAACGCACGTTCGACCTCTCTACCTTCAGAGAAACAATAAAGCAGTAGTGGCGAGGTATGATGGAGCCGGTGATATGCAAGACAAAGCAGAGTCAGACACGGGATCGAACCGCGCTCGCGACAACGCCGCTGGTCATTCAGCATCCTCCACGCCCAAAGCGAAGAAACGGAAACGGACCAACCAGATATCTTCACCGGCTGCCTGTCCTGCATCTCACAAGAGGCAAAAGGCAGACTCTCCTCCCCAAGAAGCCTTGGCCGATAAGGAAAGCATGTTAACATCAGGATTGAACCGCGATGCTGAACAGCAATTTCAGTATGAGGCAGATACTGCACCAGCGACAGATCCTGCAGCCAAACACCTGCAGTCTCATACCTTGCCTACCTCTGATGCAAATATGGCCGCAGATCGCCAACTCTTCGCCGAGGCTGTCACTCAGGAGCTGGATCCCAACGAGAATTTCGAGGACGACGACGTCGATAAATCTGGGAGAAGTGCGGCCCCTGAAGGATCGAAGACCATTGACATGGCAACGGCCATGTCGAATGCTCGGTCCCGTCCGAAAAGCAGGGACCGCGAGTATGGAAGGGTCAATGATCGTGATCTGCCCACATCTGAAGTAAACAAAGATGTGGATGAACACCTTCGCGAGATTATGCAGGATGAGGAATCGGAGGTCCAGTCACAGCTCGATGCCGATGATAGTGAGCTGGCGCTCAGCGCTGAAAACGCTGCAGTCCAAATCACTGGTGCCACAAGTGATTCTCCGGCTGGCTCTCAACACGCGCTCACTGAAGCCAACCTCGCAAGCCAGCAAGCAGAGCATCGACCATATATTCCCAGAGCCGCGGATCTTCTTCCCGATGAAGAAGAGAAAGACCAAAGCGATTTCATCGACTATCTGCAGACAACTCTCAGCAACACCCGGACTCCTCATAGCGATGGCGGCACCGGTGGTACCGGTGAACGAACGAACGGCCTGCGATTCGACCATGTATCGCCCAGTATTTGGCCAACTCAAATCCCAGGAGAGACCAGTGGTGGCACATATGGCTCGGCGGTGGCCTCATCTCACCGGAAACCAATGGGAAATGCTTACATCTCGCAGTTGCATCGTCGTCAGCAGGAGGAGCACGCGGCGCCAAACTTGCACAGCATTACGAGCAAAGACGCCGCAGAGGAAGCTAAGCCAACATCGCTGAATGCGGCCAAAGAACCTCATTTGGAGCAGGAACTGCCAATGTCTTCGCAGCAAGAGCTTGACGATG
The DNA here is from genome assembly GCA_001297265.1 of Mycosphaerella arachidis. Lineage (NCBI taxonomy): Eukaryota > Fungi > Ascomycota > Dothideomycetes > Mycosphaerellales > Mycosphaerellaceae > Mycosphaerella > Mycosphaerella arachidis. The sequence goes on from LIHB01000205.1 coordinate 5,853, forward strand.
CGCTCGGCGACAGCTTGGCATGGCCAGCATCGCCACAGCAGAACCGTTCCCAGCAAAGTACCCAAGATCAGACTTTTGAGACTCAAATCGAATACCCGAAGTTGGATCGTTCAACATTCGAGCAGACTGGTCTAGCCGCACCTGACTTCCAGCTCTCGAGCCAGTCTATGATGTCGCAGCATGAAGACGGCGAGGACGATACTCAAGCCGCGCCAGTATTGTCATCCCAGCAGCATCTTACCAGCCTGCAAGAGCATGTGCCTGAAGCTCGAAACGAACGAAGTGATAAGGGCCCTGTGCAAGACAAGCCAGCGGCACAAGAGTTCTTAGTCGAAGACGACGAAAAGGACGATGTGAATGGTGAGAAAGGATTCGAAACTGCGGCAGACGAGCACGACGACACTTTGCATCAAGAAGTTGACAGTGCGGATGGCGACGTGGACTTGACTGTTGTGGAGCCCGATGGTGGCTTCCTTGATCCCGGTGGTCCTAATGGTGAGCCCGGAAGCACACCGAAGGGCCTTCCAGGACAAAGGAATGAGCCCATCACCATATCCTCGGCTGTATCTTCAAGTTCACCGTATCAAGCTTCACCAGGCGGCGAAGCTCCCGAGAACTTCGCTCGCGCGATGAAACAAACGCTAGAGACACAGGACATCCTGAACGCCGAGACTCAGATACCGGATCTTTCGATGCCTGAACCATCTCCCGCAGATGATGACGTGGAGGAAGATGAAGAAGATGGAGCGCATTCACAAGCGCAACCTCATCCTCCTGGACAGGTCGCGGCACAGGCAGGGCGCAGCGAGGGAGAGGAGCCTGATGTTGACGCTTCAGCAGTCAATATGGACACATGGATTTCGAACATGAAAGCACGTGGGTTTAACGACAAGGCAATCTCGGTCGCTTTGAAGTGCACATCCTATCGACCTCACCTGGCCCAGCTTGTGCTATACGAGGAGGAGCGGGGACACGGCCTACCCGACGATACCCCTGGGATCTGGAGCAAGGTCGAGGACGAGACCTTGGAAGGCGGAGACGCCCGCAAGCTCAGAAAGCTCGATGAAAAGCACGGTTCTGCGGAGTGCGATGCGAGGCTTCAATTCTTGAGCGAGTGGCGGGAAATGTTTCCCCGTAGGTCGTGACACAATCGTGGCAGCTCTCTGGCGACATGGCAATTGGGTCTGAGAGCTGGCTAGCATGCTCAGGAATAGTCTCATAGCTCTAGTATACTGTATGGGTGCCCATATCGCTGCGTCATCAACGCCGGCTAGCCGTTATCTAATATGCTGTGCTGTGGATATCCATTGACTCGGGAATGCTGCAGCCTGAGAACTGCCCAGGCGGACGCATTTTGTGGCCATTGAACACGTCGAACAGAGGCGCAGCAGCCGTCTCTGCCACAAGTTCAGCTGTGCAAGGGCGGGGCTGTGACCGGGGTACCTCGCCGTGGCTGTTAGGAGTGGCCTACACAGAAAGCAGCATAACGCTGTAGCTCTATCGACAGCGATGTGTGTTGTTGTTGATGATGTTGTAGTGGAGAGAGGTTGATGACACTAGTGCCACGGCGCCATGTGGGCGGCTCAAGCTTGTCGTCATGCTGCTGGCTGGGGAAGAGGGCAAGTGGCAGCCTTCACAGGACGGAAGCAGGTGACTTTGATCGCGCATGTGCACTTGTCACATCGTCGCGCGCCTTGAGCACTTCACTCGCTGAACCGACGTCTCTGCTCCCTGTCTGTCTGCCAGCACATCGCGCACCATGTTCCGCGCTCAAGCAAATCCAATGGACGATGCGGTCGTGAAGGCCACCGACGAGAATCTGACCAGCGAAAATTGGGAGTACATCCTCGATGTCTGCGATCGAGTCTCTGCCAAAGCCGAGGGCCCAGCACAAGCCATCGCCGCCCTGATCAAGCGACTGGCGCACCGCAACGCCAACGTGCAGCTGTACACGCTCGAACTCGCCAACGCCCTGTCGCAAAACTGTGGGCCATCGCTGCACCGAGAGCTTGCATCCAAGGCCTTTACTGACGCACTGCTGCGCTTGGCAGCAGACCGCAACACTCATGCACAAGTCAAGCAGAAAGTCATGGAGCGCATGGGCTCGTGGAGTGAGGAGTTCCGGTCCTCGCCAGAGCTGGGCATCATGGACCAGGCATACAACAAGCTGAGGCAGCAGCAGCCGGGTCTCATGCCTCCCAGCCGGCCGGTGAAGAAAGAGGTCAGTACGGAAGACCGGAGGAAGGAGGATGAAGAGTTGCAGATGGCCCTGGCGCTGAGCATCAAGGACAAAGGTCCCGCAGCGGAGGCGCCAGCAACGACGAACGGCAACACCCCACAACCGACACAGACCCAGCCACCTCCTCCACAGGGGACAACGGCTGCCACGGTGAGCAGAGTGCGGGCATTGTACGACTTTACCCCATCCGAGGCCGGCGAGCTTGCTTTCAAGAAGAACGATATCATTGCTGTGTTGGAGTCCGTTTACAAAGATTGGTGGAAAGGCAGCTTGAGAGGACAGACCGGCATCTTTCCATTGAACTATGTCGAAAAAATACAGGATCCGACCAAGGAAGAGTTGGAGAGGGATGCACAGATGGAGTCCGAGGTGTTCGGCGAGATCAAGAATGTTGAGAAGCTGCTAGCACTACTCAGTGTGGGAGCAGAAGGAGGTGGCAGGCGAGGCGAGCGGGAAGAGGAAGAAGTCAGCGAACTTTACCAGCGGACACTGAGTATACGACCGAAGTTAATCGAGCTCATCGCCCGGTACTCGCAGAAAAAAGGGGAGTCCGTGATGCTCGGCTTGGAAGATGGTATGGCTAACACGCAACAGACGATTTCACTCAACTGAACGAGAAGTTCATCAAAGCACGGCGCGACTATGAAGCTTTGCTCGAGTCCTCCATGTCTCAACCGCAGTACCAGCAGCAGCAGTATCCCGTCCGACAAAGGCAGCCATCGTACCCACCACAACATCAACAACCACCATACGCCATGCAACAACCTCCCATGCAAGGATATCATCCCCAAGGACCACCTCAGGCACAAGGCTACCAAGCACAGCAAGCATATGTTTCGCAAAGCCAGCAGCACCTGCCTCCGCAGTCCGATGTTCAGCGCTACTATTCACCGGTTCCGGGGGAGCAGCCACCACAGCAGGGATTCGCCAGTCCTTATTCGTCACAGAATGGACCACCGCAGGGCGCGGCGAATGTTCCTGCACCCTTCCATTTCATACCAGGCGGCATCCAGCAAGGTGCACCTCAATCAGCGGAAATCCGAAGGAAGCCCACTCCGAATGCTGTTCAAGGGGGTGTCCCGCCCACTGATCCCTATGGCTCCGCTCCTGGATTTCAAGGTCAGATCAGGCCGAATAGCATTCATACTCTAAACAGCGGGAACCCGCAGGAGTTAGCAACGGGCGGCTATGAGTCGCCAGTAGACAATCGCCACTCGTATCCCTCGGCTCAATTTCAGCAGCAGCCAGACCAACCCCCAGCTGCTCAGAACCAAGCGTATGAAGCCTACTCCAAGCAACCACAAAGCCAGCCCGGACAGGCACAAGCACAGCAGACTCTACCGCCGCATGCGAGGAATGATCGGGATCAGCTACCAAGCCGTCAAAGGACAGCAAGCTTTGAAGCGCCCGCGAGCATGTACTCGACACAGCAAGATGGGCAGTATCCACCACAACATGCGCCTCAACAGCCGAACGCTCCACCACCTGGCATCCCAACCAGCCCAGGCATGCATTCGAGTGGGCAGCCGCCTTATCAGGCATATCAGCCTTACCAGCAACAGCAGCAGCAACCTCCGCAAGCCAGGGTGCCATCCAGTGGTAATGAAGGCGACCCAGGTGACTTTTACAGATAGGGTCTTGTGCATGAATGAAGATACCAGGACTGCGGGAGATCGTTTCACTGTCACGTTCGAGCGATCACATGTAACATAGGTGCATGAGCGCAAACATCTCAATCAACGCCAGACCAGGCCGACTACCCTGATCGAGACATACCAGATGATGGGCACACGAAGTTCAGTCGACATGTCCAGAGCTTCGTGCGTAGCTCACATGGCTCCACCTACCCCATTCTTACTCTTTTGTCTGTCGACGTTCAGCAAAGAACACTGCACCCGACCACTTCGGCAATGCAGATATCCATTGTGCTCACGTGCGACAGCCGTGCTATCACATTCCTTCCCGAGCCATGTGCATGCAGTACATTGATGCGGCCCCAAGGAGCCAGGTACTGTCCTATCACACGTTCACTTGCTTCGCGCCTTCCTTGCAGATATCGGGGACGACGGAGTTCTCCAGCTTAATGATACCGAGCCGAGCAAGGCGACATTATTTCGGCAGCCTCGAGCACCACACGGTCCGATGCGACCCTAATTCAACGTCAAGGACCTTGAGGGTACTTTCGACCTCGAAATTTACGGCATACGGTGCGGGCGATCCTCACTTGGAATACTCCACCTTGAATTGTCAGACAGCAACGCTTGACGATTGTCCCCCGTAGCACAGCTGCACGTTGCGCCAGGGACAAAGAGAGCAGTCTGAAACGAAGGAGTGCTTCCTTCCCTCTGCGTTTTCGAATGGCCAGCGTCTCACCAAAAGGGAAGCTGCCGCAGACTGCACCGTCCCGCGGCCTGAATAAGTCGACTGGCAGCGGAGGAGCGTTTGCAAGCAAGACGCAACAAATGCTGCAAGGTCCTGTAATAGTGGGAGCTAATGATTGGCGCCAGGACAGTTCCCCCTTCGAGGCGCATCCTCTGCATAACGCTACCATCGGATAGCCTTGTTGAGCAATGCAAGACGTCGTTCGCTGAATAGCAGCATTTTGCAGGTCCACGTTGCCCTGCCGCAACGTTGAGCCACGCTGGCAGTCAAGGCGGGACGGCATTGCTTGCAGGGCTTGATCCTGGTCGTGGCTCTGTGCACGGATGCCAAATAGCTCTGGTGCGACGGGTGGAGGTGACGCCGCCCGCTCTGCGTGGAGAGGCAACAGGGTTCGATTGACACATCAAACGGTGGCCGCACAGGCTTTGGAGTGAGCGCGATGCTGGGCTCATCAATAATGTGCCTGTCAAGGGGTCCAGGGGGGAACAGAGTATGGGCATATAGGATATAGCATACAATATCGACGCTCTGGTGGTTGATTGCCAGGTGGGGTCGCTGGGCAGTATCCAATCAGCGGCCATTGGTCGACGAGCAGGATTTCGATGTGGTTCTGTGCAGCGTTTGACAGCACGGATGCGCCTTAGGGAGGGAGAGCTGTGCCGTTTGATGCAAGCTCGCTGCTGTTTACTGCGAGTTCCTCAATATATGCAATACACACACTGTATCCTACCGCTCAGGCTCAGGCTCAGCCGTCTGCCCACATCAATGCTTGTCGTGACTGCGGATAACCTGCTGGCGCTAGAAGTAAGATGAAAGATCTCGCTGTGCCGGAGCTGCATCCTACTACTAAATCAGCGACGACGTCAACAGCACCAGACCACGCACCTCGCAACAAACTGCGGAAGCGCTCTCCGCGCCGGCCTGCGCCGCCCGGGCACTTTGGCAGTGGTAGCAACACGAACAACAGCAGCGTCTCCGATCAGCAGAAGCCCCACAGCGTGTCTGCGAATAAGCACCGCGGCAGCGGCAGCACGAGTCCTCGCCGTGCTGGTGGTCCTGCTTCTGGAGGAGAGACAGGAACCGCAGCAGCGCGCACGTTGCAACGCTCGTCGTCTGCCCGGCGCCACGCACAGCAGAAGCACTCGCGTAGCCCAACGCTGCCGAGCCCTAGTTCGTCGTCCAACACGGACTCCAATCACAATCCGCTCGCCAGCGACGTCGATAACGCGCCCGACAGCTCCATCTCGCTGCACCCGCCTGCCGCTAGCTACACCTACAACCAGCAGCAGCAGCAGTCGCACACACCGCCGCATTACCACCCGCGCTGGTCCCTCACGCATCAGACGTCGAGCGACCTCCTGGGCCAGCGCTTTGACTCGGCCGACATCCTGAACAATCTGAACGCCGTCGCCTACGCTGCTGACTACACCACTACCGCCAGCGCCGCCTCTACTACCCGGCAAGCGCCCGCCCACGATCTATCTGCGCCCACGCCAATTGTCACCCAACCGCGCCCGGCACCGCCCCAGCTGCACGTCGCACTGCCCGCGGAGCCCGCGTCGCACGGAGTCAGCGCCGCCTCCGCCAACCCCGCCGTGCGACTGTCGCAGTCCCTATCTGCGACAGGGCGGCGCATGGAGGATATTTCGTCGCCGCGAGGCGAGATGAGCGGCATGAGGAGTCCGCAGCAGAGGTACAGCGATGAGAGCGGGAAGGAGAGCAAGGTGCTAAAGAAGAAGAGCGGCTTTTCCAACATCATATCCAGCCTCGTGGGTACGCCCCGGAAACCTACCATATCAGCGCCGGAGAATCCTGTGCATGTCACCCACGTGGGCTACGATCAAGAAACAGGCGAGTTCACGGTAGGTCATCTGTTCGCTGGTTGTTTGTCGGGGTCCGGCACGGCTGGTCAACGCCCACCCGTATATTTACCTGCAGTTGAACTAACGTTGGGATACAGGGCCTCCCCAAAGAATGGCAGCGAACACTGCAAGCCAACGGTATCACGGAACAAGAGCAGAAGAAGAACCCGCAAGCCATCATCGACGTGGTCACCTTCTTCAACGAGAACAACGACAACGGCAGCGACGACTGGACCTATCACAAATTCGACAATGCGAAGCCGCAAGACAGCCCTCAATCGTTGGCGCCGCAAGGCTATCCACAATCAGGGCTCAGTCCAGGCGGATATGGACAAGTCCTGAGTCCGCCTGCAAGCCCAAGGTTTCCGAAGAACGAGGGCGAGAGTTTCGAAAATCCACGAGCCCCACCTCCTGTCCCACGGGGCCAAGGTCTGGGACTGAGTAGTCCAATAAGTCCAGCTGCGAATGGCAACATGCTTCCTATGCGGCCAGCTCCCAAGCCTCCAGGAGGCCACTCTTCGAATATGGTACCGCAACGACCAGCACCACCACTTCCCAGTCCTCAGTGGGAGCAGCCCAGAACGGAGAACGGCCTACCCGCCGTTAGATATGCACCACCAACAGTGACCGATATATCCTCAAATACTCAGCCTATGCAGAGCCGGAGTCGGGCAAACACTGGGCCAACATATCAAGCCCAATCGCCAGTCTCATCGCCTCAGGAGTACCAGCGGCAACAGGAAGAGGCCATGAAACATGCTCAGCAGGCCATGAAGCAACAGTCACTGGAGAGGTCCCAATCTCAGAGGCAACCTAACAATGTCTATCAACAGCAGCAAGCAGTGCCGCAGCAACAGCTACCGTCACCTTCAGACTCTCGACAAATACCTCATCCCGCTGCTGTAGACCCTAGGTTGGGTCCAGCACCACGGCCGAGACAGCGTCCTCGACAGTCGATCACCAATGCCGATGTCCTTAGCAAACTCCAGCACATCTGCAACTCTGCAGACCCAACGAAGAAGTACCGAAATCTGATTAAGATTGGCCAGGGTGCATCCGGTGGCGTGTACACCGCATTCGAAGTCGGTACGAACAAATGCGTGGCCATCAAACAGATGAATCTCGAACAGCAACCGAAGAAGGATCTGATCATCAACGAGATTCTTGTTATGAGGGACAGCAAGCATAAGAATGTCGTTAACTTCATGGACAGTTTTCTTGTGAAGGGTGACTTGTGGGTGGTGATGGAGTACATGGAGGGCGGCAGCTTGACTGACGTGGTGACTTTCAATATGATGTCCGAAGGCCAGATCTCAGCAGTGTGCCGGGAAACGCTTCATGGCCTGCAGTTCTTGCATTCCAAGGGCGTCATCCACCGTGACATCAAGTCCGACAACATCTTGCTGTCCATGGAAGGCAGCATCAAGCTTACAGATTTCGGCTTCTGCGCACAGATCAACGAATCATACATGAAGCGCACTACGATGGTTGGCACACCATACTGGATGGCGCCTGAGGTTGTGACGAGAAAGGAGTATGGCCGCAAGATTGATATCTGGTCACTTGGAATCATGGCCATCGAGATGATCGAGGGCGAGCCGCCTTATCTCACCGAGTCTCCTCTGCGAGCTCTCTATCTGATCGCCACCAACGGAACGCCGGCCATCAAAGAGGAGCACAACTTGACGCCTTTGTTCAGAGACTTCCTGTCCTTTGCCCTTAAGGTGGACCCGGACAAGAGAGCATCGGCTCATGATTTGCTCAAGGTAAGTAACATTCTGCTCAACGCCACCTATCGCCTGCGCTGACTTGTCCATAGCACGGTTTTATTCAGACCGCCGAGCCATTGGCGACACTTGCGCCACTTGTCAAGGCAGCAAGACTCGCACGTGCCGAGGAACGTAAGAACAAGGGCAACTAAGCTTTGTGTCCGACGCAGCACCTTCTGCTGTGCCACGCGTGACAGCATGTAGCTGCATCACTCGAGGAGGCATCACTCCGGAATTGCTTTGGGCCATGTGCAGCAAGAATCGACATCTCGACCGAGCGTTCGCTGTCTGGAACAAGCGCACTTACTTTTAGGACGCGGGGGCGCCGCACCCGTGTTGGACGAATCGACGATAGATGACATTGCGCAGCAGAGGATGTCAAGGTGGACATGGGAACGTTTGCGATTGTGGTTTTACGAGCGGTCGAGCGCTTTGGGCAAACGGCATTGCGCAATAGACAGTACGGCGTCACTGTCGGGTATGGGACTGTGAGAGCAAGAGCGCGATTGATAGGGACGGGCTCTGGAATTCTAAAACGGTTCTTCTTGGTATACCTCATTACTACTACAACAACAGCCCGCCCGACCAAGGGTGCGTGAGGCTCTGTCGAATAAATATTGCTGTACAACCACGATATGCGATAAACGTCTGCTCATGGCCTTGCACGTGAAGCCAGTTGCCGAGACAAGCGGCCCAAGCGGATGGTAGTGTTGACGTGTGCGCGAATGACCATATTCGCAGCGAGCGATGCCAAGCTTCGATCTAGTATACGACTATATACCATTATAACCGTACAGCGACGACGATAGGATACTACTAAATATATAGAGGCTATAATTCTTTAGAGCTTTCTATAGGCTAGCTCTGTTTTTACTTATATAACATTATATATATATATCGTCGCTACTATCTTTAAGAACTTAATCTCTATCTTATATACTGTAGAAATATAGCACCCTACTAGTAATGTCTATATTATTTCAAAAGAAAAATAGTATATTAGATATCTAAGTACTACTATATAAGTACTATATTATACTAGTACTAATGTAAAAGAAAGTAAGTAGTAGCTACTAATAGTAATATACTATTACTTCTTTCTCTTACCTTTATTATAATCTTTAAATTAGGAGGTAGCTAATAATTTTCTATATACTAGTATTAGGTTTAGTTAAACCTATAATCTTACTAAGTTAACTAATAAGTTAG
>LIHB01000206.1:0-19268 GCA_001297265.1 Mycosphaerella arachidis
TCTTTTCTCGAGTCGAGTAGGCTTATTTTCGAGAGAGAGAGTCTTAGTTTCTCTTCGTCGTAACGAAGATACTTACGTCGTCCGCCGCGTAAAGGCGCTCTCTATAGGACGACTTTTCGAGAGAGAGAGTCTTAGTTTCTCTTCGTCGTAACGAAGATACTTACGTCGTCCGCCGCGTAAAGGCGCTCTCTATAGGACGACAACCTTATTTAGAAGTATAGCTAAGTTAATTAATTAATATAGTATATTACTTCTAGAGGTATTAACCTTCTTCGTAACTAGGAACTAACTATTAGTATATACTCCCTATAAGTATTCTAGAATGTTATCTTTAATTCGCGCCCTAATTATACCTTTAATAATTGCTCTAAGGCTTAAAGTAACCGGATAGGGCGTACCTACTACGGCTTATAAGGGACTATATTAATCTTCTTAAGGTAGTATAACGTCGTATCTAATTTACCTTATATAACTAAGATCCTAAGTAAGGATAGCTTCTCGGTTATAGAGTATCTTATTAAATAGAAACCTTTCTATTAGTAGTAGCTTAATACTAACCTTAATTAAGGTAAGCCGCTCGAGAGTAATCCGGCTACCCCTCTTAATACTTAAGAACTTCTTAGTTAAGTACTTACTATCGAACGGACCTTATTCTTTAGGTATCTTAGACTCTAGGTATAGTACCTTACGCTTCTATCCTATATCTCCTTTAACTCGTAACTCTAGACGCCTATAAACGCTTACGTCGACTAGCTTCTTCTTATCTACCTTACGCTTATATATTATAAAGACCTATAGTATCCTAATATTAGCTATATATTAGCCTACTTATTACTCCTATACCTAAGTATTAAATGTAGATTACCTTAAGATCTTAGAGGACTAGTCCCCCTAAACTAAATAAACGTTAGTAATAGAATCTCTCTTTAACGCGCCTATTCTAATCTCTATAACCCGTTCCTTTACCCTAGCGTCCCTAAGTAACCCTAATAAGTAAGCTAAATAGTTACTAAGTATTAGGACTTTACCGGGCTCCTATAAGTACGTCGTACTATAGCCGCTTCTACTTTCCTTACTATAGATCTTTACCGGTTCCGGGACCGGTAAATTAAAGCCCGAGGCTTTTCTAAGAAAGTATAAAAACCTTACTAATTTTATTAAATCTAGCTTTAGTAAGTTATAGGTAGGTTAAGCGCCGTAAATTAATCTACCCTCTTATTTCCCGACGCTTTTAATAGCTCTTAAAGGGTCTTATATCTATCCGAGCTAACTAAAGTAGTAAATATAATACTTTTACCTTTATAGCTAGTAATAGTCCCTTCCTATAAACTATTATTATAGTTACGGGTAGTAAGCCGTACCTTACGGGTCTATAGACGTCCTAGGATTATTAGTAAGTTTAGATCTAAGGAGATAAATATATTAACCTAGTAGTAAATCCTAAATACCTAAATATCTAGACTACCTATAATACCTTTAAATTAGGCTCGCCCTCTAGTACCTTAAAAGGTAAGCTAAGTACTTAACATTACTAGTAACCTAAACTAATAAGCGTTCTTCTAACTAATAATATTTACCTTAGAACCCTCTTTAATTAGGTACCTAATTTAGATCTTATTTACTCTAAATTCTACTACTACCTAAGGACTAGAAACTATAGTAAAGTTATTAAGAATACTAGAAAGACTAATCTTCTTAATATTCTTATATAGCTTCGTAGTAGGGATAGCTCCTTTAGAGTTAAGTATAGTTAAATATACTCTAATATACTAGGCCTAGTACTCTTTATAAAAGACTTCCTCTTTAGGTTTATCTTTATAAGTAACTACCTACCTAGTACGTACCTCGGGCTTCTTTCCTACTAGGCGGCGTACCGTAGTAAGCTTTTCCTAAAGGGCTAGAGTATTAGTAACGTAACTAAAGAGGGTAGCCTTAAACTAGCGACTATATTAAAACTAATCCTAGGTATTTATATTTAGAAACGTCGTCTAGAGGATCTAATTAATCTAGTAGATAATACCCTCTTCCTTTATAACCGGGCTATTACCGGCTAAACTATATTATTAGATATAGTTATTAATCCTTATAGTCTTAGCGTTCTATATATACTTCCTTTATATAAAGGAGGCGTTTACGGGACTAATAGATAAATCCTTAAGCGGTCCTTTACTAGTACCGTTCCCTAGTCTATTTACTAAGGCGTTATTTCTCCTTCTTAGGATTACCCTAGATTTAGCTAATAATTAAGTTTTACTTACTTAAGTATTAACTTTGTTAATTATCTTAACCTCCTACTAGTTAATCTTAGCTTACCGTATCTCCTACTCTAGCTAAAGGCGAACCTTCTTAGTAGCCTTAGCTTAAGCCCGTAGCTCCTAGGTAGAGAACCGGGTCCTTAAGTACGGATTCTTTAGGATACCTATAGGTACCTTACCTTTTACCTTATTAGACTATATAGGGTAGGTAGAAACCTCGTTAGCTTTACCTAAGTTAATTACTAACTCTGCTTTACTTTCTCTAAATGTAACCTAATATACCCTAGTAGCCTTCTCTAGCTAGCTAGACCGAGCGTCCTAAGGACTATACTCTATTAGGTACCTAAAGTTAGGAGGAGGCTTAGAATAATTAGGAGGCGTAACCTTTATTACCCTAGTATAGCCCCTACCTATCTACTACTTATAAAGTATAGGTATCTTATACTAGTTCTTAAACTTAATTAGCCTAAAGTACTCTTTAAGTAGAGGGAGTATATAGAGGAGTTTTAGCTTACTATAGTCCCTCCGAAAGTTAAACTTAGTAGAATGCGGATCCCCTTCTTTCCCTAGATACTACTAGTTATTTAGGGCGAGGTATACGTAACCTTAAGATATTAAAGACTTTATTACTCTATAATTACTAGCCTAGTACTTTAAGCTACTATAGTTATAGTAATATCTATCTATTACCTTAGACTACTTACGATTCTAAGAGGGGGCCGCTATATTACGTAAACTTATAGCTTACTATCTTAGTCGTACCTCTCTAGTTATATAGAGCGTTAATTCTTACTTAGGTAGAAGGCCCTAGTATCCGTAACGTAACCGCGCTAGTATATACGTATACTTATCTTAGCTACCTTCTAGATTAAATTATTACTAACTACCGTCCTAGAGGTAGATTTCTTAAGTATATTAATTTTAGGCTTAAGGCGCGGTATCTACTTTATAACCGACCGGTAAAGCTAAGGTAAGGTAAGAGAAAAGTTTATATATATAGCTTTCTATCCCTCCTTACCGTCTACGATACTAGTAGCCTTATTAAGGATCCTTTAAAAGTCCCTAAACCTCTTAGGCTACTTTAGATAAAACCCGTAAGCCTTATAGACCGCCTTTATAACCGACTCTAGTAGTTCCTAAAGGAGGAGGTAACTTCGAGAGCTATTATCTAGATCCTCTAGTCTTAAAGATATAAAAAGACAGATATATTCCTTAATATCCTAATCCTTAGGCCTCTTACCTTACTAAGCCCGGACTATTTCCTTAAGGTATTTCTAACTTTCTAATATTAAGTAAGTATTAAACCTTAAGAATTCTAATAAGAATACCCTCCTAAGACGCGCCTTATTAGTAAGCTACCTAAGTAGCCTTATAACTATACGCCGTATAGTAGTTTTATAGTTCCGCTTAAACCTACTCTAGAAGTTATCTTTTTTAATAGACGCTCGAGGTAGGTACTAGTCTATAAGATCCCTAAACCGCTCTTAGAACTTAGTAGCGTTAGTACTATTAAAAACTAGGTTTTTAGGCCCTCCTAGGGGTAGAAAATAAGGACTAGCGTTCTCTATTACTACTACTAAACCTCTAAATAGTATAGCTATAGTATCTATTCTAAACCCGCTACTTATACTACTAGTACCCTTACCTAAATAAGTAGTACTAGTTCTATCTCTTCCTCTCTCCTCGCGACTAGATTTAGGTATTTCTCCTTCCTCTAACTCCTCTATTCCCTCTTTAGGAATAGAGTCTCTATAAACTTCTTTAATCTTCGTTAGATCTATAGGCTATTTATAGCCTCTACCTATATTAGTAAAGGTACTAAGTTTTCCTAGTAATATAGATACGTCTATTATTACGTAGTACTTACCTTAGAGTATAGTAATACTAGTTACTACGCGCTAGAACCTTATAACCGTAATTTTTGCTAAATACCTTAGACCTTAAGTATTTTAGCTTTAAGTTAACCTTAAACTATAACCTTAAGACCTTAAGTTATAACCTTAACCGTAAACCGTAACCTTAAGCTTAAACTATAACCTTAACCTTATAAACTAGATACTAATACGCTACCGGGTATATACTTAATAACCCCTTTATTAACTACTAAAATAATAACTACTAACTATCCTATATAGACCTAAACGGATAGTAGTAGTATAGAGCGGTACTTATATAAGTAGAGGTATTTACCGGGCCCGGGACCGTAAAATTAGGTTACGTAACGGATAGCGTAGTAACTAGATAAATAAGAGGCTTATAGGACTTAAACCTCTATACCCTATACTTAAGAGGTATATATTAAATTAATTACCGTAATTCTTAATACTACGTCTACTACGCTTAACTACATAGTATATATCTTAGTAGCTATATAAGGTACTACTTACTTATCTAAATGTCTAATTAAACCTAATTAAATTAGGGTAAGTTAGCCCTAGAGGACTCCTTTAAAGCTAGGTTAATATAACCTATTACTCGTTAATAGTAGGCTATCTTAATCTATAGTATCTAGTAGTAGGTATAGTAAAGGAGGAAGAACCTCTATTTCTAATTACTTACGTTATATATAAATCTTATATAATTCTAGACCTCTAATTAGCTAAATCTAGAGTTTTATACTCCGGACTTAGCTCTACTATTATATATAATTCTTCTTATTTTATAAGAATACTACCTACTATCTACTCTACTACCTTACTACCTCTACGTCTCTCCTCTATATTACTAATACGACTCTAATACGTCTAATTATATTAAAGAAAGTAACTAAGCGCTAAATAGAGGCCTAGATTTAATTATATAAGCTCCTTTATCTAGAGGACTTTCTACTATCTATTACCGCCTTATATTAAGCCCTTTCTTCTTTAGATAGTCTTAATAATTAAACTATATATACTTAGCTATCTTATCTTAGAATACCTTTATATCCTTATTCTCCTCTAGTAAGAACTCTATTATATTAGGGTCTAAGAATAGGTTATCTTTAGTAGGGAGGGCGGTAAGCTCGTTAATAGATAGATTAAGGTAAGGCTCTATTTTAAGAGGCTACGCTCTATAGGAAATAATAAAGTTATAAAGTACGTAGTAAGCGTAGATAATATAAGCCTAGTCTCTAATACTATAATCCTTATATAGACTATTATAAAGGATTAGCTACCTCTTCTTTATAATATCGACGCTTTTCTTAACGTAATTATAAAGCTACGGGTATTATTAGTTAAATAACTCCTTCTTACTTTCTATATAGGCTTCCTTACTATTATTAGCCTCGTATTACTTATAGAGGTAATACTTAGTCTTTTAATATAGTATAAGTAGTCGTAGGTCCTTTATACTATAACTACTATCCGCTAGATAATAGTAGTAAGTAGGTACCTTAAAGCCTAATTAAGAGACCCTTTTTAATACTATACTATCTATAGCGGAGCTCTAATAGCTAGCTAATATATATAAGAAGTAAAGGTCCTAATCTACTACTACTATAACGTTCTAAGCTACAAAGCTCTTATAGTATTAATATATATCTATCTTACCGCATTTAAGTCTATTTACGTAGATAAAGGTACCGTTAATAGCTCTTATATACCCTTTAAAATATAGCTATAACTTATAATAATCCGGATAGCTAAATAGTTACTCTAGTATCTAGTTCTTAACCGGTAGTTTAATATAGTCCTCCGCTATACTATAGAGTAGCTTTATTATTATATCCTAGATATATATAAATAATCGTAGTAAGTACTAGTACTTATTATATATCTATCTAACTAATAAGTTATTAGCTATAAAGTTAAAGACGATAATTGTCTACTTAGTAATTAATATCTCTCTATCTATAAGATTTACTAATTATACCTCTACCTATTAATTAACGATAGTAATACTAGCTTACGGAGTTATATTATACTATAGTATATCTCGTCTAGACTATATAGTACTTAAAATACTACCTCCTTACCTCTAGCTAAATTATCTAGTATCTTTATACTACTAGTAGGCTAATATTAAGGCCTCGCTAGAGAAGCTCCTACTATAGTAGTAGCCGTAGTAATAGTAATAGTAGTAGTCGTAGCTATAGGAACTACTACTAGTAGCTCTATATTATCTATATTATAAAGTTACCTAATAGTAATATAAGAATAAGGTTTAATAGAGAGATATAATCCTAGTCGCTATAAGATAGTAGATTATAGATTAGAAGAACCTCTAAGAAGTAGGTTATTTAATTATTTAAATAGAGCTACTTAATACGGATAGTAAGTAGCGAGTAACTCTATAATTAAATAATTTAATAGGTTAATTAGTTATAGAAGTATATACCTTAATCCTATAACTAAATAACCTATAACCTACCCGATAATTAATTAAGTTATAGGTTATTAGGGGTAAGGTATATAGGGCCTTATTAGATCGCGGCTCTTAAAGGCCTAGAAGCCTCTCTAAGTAAGCTATTAACTTAAACTCTCGTAGTCGCCCCTCGATACATTCCGGGATGTAGCTACTACCTTAAGTATAACTTTAGCGGGGACCTAATAAGTAAACACGCATTACTACTAATAAATTTGTTACTACTTACATTCTATACTATAGTATAGCATAGTATGTATATACATCGAGATCGAACGAAAGGTACGAAAGTCCATAAAAACTAACCCTAGCGCTATGCTATGCTATGCCTATTTATTAGTCGTAAACATACTACACCTCTCCTCCCATTACGAAAGTTAACTTTAGTAGCGCCCTATTATCTCTTAGCCTTTCCCGTAGTACTCGCCTTCCTCTCCCTCCTTATGCCGTCTAACTTCTTTAATAACACCTCATTCAATCTCTTCTGCGGCGCCCACAGCTCCTGCAATTTCTTCATTCTTACACTCGCTACGACCATCAAACCTACAGTTCGCAGCGAATGCTTCTTCTCTCGGAACGACATGTTAGGCGTTACGCCGATGTCCTTAAGGAGGCTAATGTCGGCTTTGTTGCTGCGAACGAAGCTGTTAGTAAACTGAGCTGTGACGAGACGTTAGGTAAGATTCGACTTACCAGGCGTTATACATTTCCACTTGCATGAGGAACCATTTCTTTACGAAGACGAGGTCGGCTCGGAAGGCCTCTTGTCTCGTGCACTTGGCCCTTAGATACTGGATTTGCTTCGCCAGACCCTTGAGCTCAGCTTGGTGTCGGCTTTCGACATTCTGCATCTTCTGGAACTGGTCTGCGTCCATGGTGTGATCTGTCGAGCGCACCTCCTTGAGCTTCTGCCGCAGCTCCTTCTCGCGCTCGCTCGAAGCCTGCAGAAGTCTGCTGCGGTCGGCAAGCTGTGATTGTAGCGCTTGCAGCTCGACTTCGGCATCATCAAGCTGGGCTTGGATGTCTTGCTTGCTGAGGTCGAAGGTTTCTTCTGCTCGCGCCTTCCTAAGGCGTTCCCGGAGTTCGTGTTCCTTGCGTTGGAGAACCTGTAGTCGGTCATCCTTCTCCACAATATCAAGCTGCAATCTGTCAAGCTCTGCCTTGGAGTCGCGAAGCTGAGATCGCAGCTCTGCCTCTCGCCTGGCATGGCCAGATGAGCTGCCTTGACGATCTTGGATCTGGAGTTGAAGCTCTTCAAGCTGCGCCTTTGCATTTCTGAGCTCCCTTGCCGTACCGCGATGATCTTGCTGCTTGTTAGTGAACGCCGCGGTCTGGTTCTCCATCTCCGCAGTCTGAGCCTGGAGGTCCTCAATCTCAGCATTCGCATTCCGTAGCTGGCTGCGGAGCTCAGTCTCCTTGCGCTTAGCTGCAGCGTCCTGCTTCTCTCGCACGGCAAGTTTGATGGATAGCTGCTCGGCCTCGAGCTTCGACTGTTTGAGCATCTCATGCAAATCTTGTCGCTCCTCGGCTATGGTTCTCTCTTGTTGGGCGAAAGCTAGTTCATCTTCAAGCGTCTTGACCTGATCCTGTAACTTCGCAGCTCTTGCTTCAGCTTCACGAAGCTTTCGGCGAGCCTCATTGCGCTCGCGGACTGGTGTGTCGTTGGTACGTGACGTGGCTGCATTATCAAGCTCAGCTTCGAGGGTCTTCACTGTCACGGCAAGACCTTGCCGCTCGTTCTCAACAGTCTTGAGCTTTCTTCGCAACTCGTCTCTCTCACGAACGGGAGTGCCGTTATCCTTGGCACGTCGTGCTCGCTCGACCTCATTCTCAAGTTCGCGGATGCGGCCCTCGAGATCGGCCTTCTCTTGCTGCATTGTCCCGTTGCTGTCTTCCAACACGGCAAGCTCAGCTTCGAGATCCTCATACTTGGCCTGCATGTCTTGGAGCTGGCGTTGCAGACCGTCAGAGTCGCCCTCGCTGGATCGAGCAGCCTCGAGCTCCTGCTTCAATTTCCGCATATCTGACTCTCTCTGCTCCATGGCTTGTTGAAGTTGTGCTTGCAGGCGATCGACCTCGTTTTCCAACGTGACAATCTGCTCATCCTTCCCACGGAAAGACTCGACTTGCTTCTGGAGCTGATCTCGCTCGGCCTCATAATCCGCAAGTACTTGATCAGCTTCATCTAATTCGCGCTCCTTGTCCTGCTCGGCTTGTTGCAGTTGCTGCTGCAAGGCGCGAACCTCCTCAGCCTGCTGTTTGATCAAGCTATCCTTCTTGGAAGGCGTCTCCATGGCACCCAGGCGCGACTTCAAGCTCAAAATCTGCTGACTCTGATCCTTGATGTCACGCTCCTTGTTCTGCAGCTCAGACTCCAGTCGGTGGTTCTGCTCGACCTTCATGCGCAGTTCAGCGCTGTCGCCCGATTGGAGAGAGCTGAGACGGTTCTGCAAGGCTTGCATTTCCGTCTCTCGTGCCTGGATGAGTCCGTCCTTTTCATTGAGCTTGGCCTGGGAAGACGCCGTGGCCACTCGTAGTTCCTCTTGCAACTCGCTGATTTGGTCCTGCAGCTTACGAACGCCAGAACTCTGCTTGCGAAGTGCTTCATCACGGGCATGCTCTGCTGTGCGCACACACTTTTCGAGGTCAGCCAGCTCTTCATCACGCTCTTCGATGACTCTCGACTTGTCCCGCAGCAGGCTCTCCTTCTCGCGGATCAGTCGATCCTTCTCCTGCATGCGCTCATCAACCTGGCGTGCCTCGGCGTCCCAGCTGCCACGAGCTGTTTGGACACGTTCTTGTAGAGCTCTGATCTCGCCATCTCTGTCTGCCAGCTCGCGCCGGGCACGTCGAAGCTCGTCGTCTTTATGTCGGAGATCAACACCGGCAGACTCCGCAGCTTGCAGCCGCTTCTCGAGGGCGCGAATCTGCTCCCTACTCTCGTCCAGATTCTGCTCCTTCTGCCTGAGCTCCGATTTCAGATCAGAAACATCGCCACGCAGCTTGTTCGTGGACTTTTCTCGCTCGCAGGAGCTGTTGATTTGTTCTTGAAGCTCAGCAATCAGCTTCTTCTTTTGGGCAAGCTCATCATCTTTCTCTCTCAGCTCAACGTCCATCTCGTCAATGTCCTTCTGCATGCTGTCCACATTGGCATTGTCCGCTTGGAGTGCCTTGACCTGGTCTTTCAGCTTCGCAAGCTTCTCGTCCTTCTCCTTAAGCTGGCGATCTCGCTCTTGCACGTCTTGCTCCCACTCGCGAAGCTCGTCCTTGAGACGCTGTACCTCATCGGAGTCGTTTGTCGATCGCGCGGCCTCGTCGAGCCTGTCCTGCATGTCCTCAATCTTGGCATCCTTCTCATCGAGTTCACGCTCCCGATCACGAATGTCCTGCTCCAAGTCTTGCAGCTGCTCTTTCAGCTTGTCGACATTGTCGCCGCTGTTCTGAAGCTGCTCAGCCTGATCAAGCTTCTCGCGCATGCTCTCCAGCTCTTGTTCCCGCTCATCGGCAATTTTCTGCGACTCCTCCGCCATCTTCTGGAGACGAGCAAACTCTTCCTGGTCACGTTCGGTGGTGTGTCGCTTCTTGACCTTCTCTTGGTACTCCTTCAGTAACACTCTGTACTCGTCCAGTTGGCGCTCTGCTTCTTGCACTCTCTTTCGGTGCTTTTTCAAATCCAGTTGTATCGAACCCTTCTCCGTCTTAAGCTCGACGTTCTCCTTCAATGTCTGCTGGTGATACTGGTTGCCGGTCTTCCGCAGTGCCTCCTCCAAGAAATGGATCTTCAGCTTCAAGCCAAAGTTGTCCTTCTGGATCTGGTCGAGTTTGGCTTCCTGGTCGCGCAAGGTGAGGACGTTTCCTTGTTCCAGCACGCCGCCTTTGCTTCGGTCGGGTAGTTGAGGGATCGGCGTCGAGTCGATCATGGACGAGCTCGCGGCTTGCGGCGCAACGGGCGTGGCTTCTCGACCTGCTGAGCTGCTCGTCTCGTCATCCAGCATCGAACTCGAGACGGGCGGTCCCGGGGTGCGGCTGCCGTAGCTCTGGCGCAGACCGTGTGGTGTCTTGAGGTCCGTCGTGTTCTCCTTGTCTTCCAGCACGCTCTGCTGCAGAAGCTGATTCCTCTTGGCGCTCTTCAGCAGAGGGGTGAACTCCTGCTTGCCGCCCGTGTTGCGCTTGTCGACGAGTGCTGTTCGCGGTCGCGGGGTTCGGGTCGGTGGTGGAGCGCCGCGCAGACCGCGCATCTGATTGCGTAGGTCCTGCGCGGGGTTCCTGGAGGGCGAGGCGAAAGGCTGTGCGAAGGAGAGATCGGGTGCTCGTGCGGGACTGGACAGGAAGGTGGTGTTGTTGTTGCCGCCGCCGTGTTCTGTGCCCGGCGTATCGATGTAGTTGTGCGCCATCTTGTTGTTGTTCCTGTTCCTGTTCCTGTTCCTATTCCTGAATGGAAGGGAAGGGAAAGGAAGGGAAAGCGCACTTCCTTCCTCGTCTTACCTGATGTTGTTAGTAGTCAACATATGCGCCAGCTGGTAAAGACGTGTAAGAGTTCCTTAATGCTAAAGTAAATGTCGCGTCCAAGTTGAAGGTTCCGCGTCCATGTTTACATCTGACAACACAGCGCGGAGAAAGGACAACTTTAGCCGAGCGCGAATAAAAGGCAACTTTAGGCGAGACGAGCCGAGACGAACTTTCTCTGCATCAGCCATCCATCTATTCACTTTGCACTCATCACACTTCTTCTTTGACATGTGATATCAGTCTGTGTTTGTGTGGGTGTTACAACTCTGCATCTTCTGCCAAGGCCATGGACGACGACCAACTCCCGGATGACGGCCTCAAATGGTTCGGCGAAGGCTTCGATGGCTTTCCCAAACGACTTCCCGATGACTGCGTCGAGTATATCGTTCATCTCATCGACCAGAAACTGGAGAGCATAGCGGCAGTCCGGTCTCGGCTGAAAGAGATCCTCAGAGCGGTCCATGACCTCACAAAGAAGCACCTCAAAGACTACATCTGGCAGCGAGACACTTTCGAACTTGTGCTGCAACCCAAGCTTGACCTTGCCAAGCCCGAACATGTTGCTCGATTTGCATCGAACCAAACATCGCCTTACCTGCGAGGCCGGACGACCTTTGGCGACTCGGTAGCGGATGAGTGGCTGATAGTGTACTTGCTTCGCCAAGTCAGCAAACACTTCCCAGAGGCTTGGATTCGAGTCTACGACACAGATGGCGAGTTCTTGCTGATCGAAGCTGCGAACGCGTTACCAAACTGGCTGAATCCAGTGATCGCAGAGAACCGTGTCTGGCTGAACGACGGCCGGCTCAAGATCATCCCACTGGACGGCGACTCCCCAAACCAGAACATGAGTCTCGAGGATGCGCTGTCAACCATCACGCGGACGCCAGAGAAGCTCCTTGTAGAAGACCAGATCGAGCAGGAAGCCTTCTACAGACTACGGGAGTATCCTTCCGCTATCTCATCCTCTCTGCATCACGCTCTCGTATCAATCCCAAGAAGACTTGCATACATCCTTCATCGCAATCCTGCTTACATCTCGCCTGCTGTTGAGTCTTTTTACCTTCGCGATCCCGTCAGCTTGAAGCCGCTGGCCACGAAAGATACCGCGACGTTGAACTTTCCACCAGAGGACTTCGTCACTGTCAGCGTCAGATTCACCAAAGTGGGATTTGCTCAACTGAGGAGTCAAGTCTTTGACCCACCGCCAGCATGGACCGCGGTCATCCCAAGGATGAAGGACGAGAAGACTGCAGTGGGCATGAAGTTGACCTGTGGTTTTGAGATGCTCGTGGCGGATCCTCAGAATCAGGACAACAGGAATGTCAGGGAGGTCAAGCTGTTACTGGATGACATAGAAAGTGGCGAGGAAAAGTTGCCGGATGATGCTGAGCTTGCGACTTGGCCAAAGATACAAGACGATGAGAAGTGGCTGGACATAGACTACAATGACTTCGAGAAGGAACTGTCAGGCAAGGCTGGTGGCAACAAAGATGGCGTTGATGGCGGCTTCGGCGACCAAAGTGCACATCAAAACTTGCGCAAGATGGTTTCAAGATTCGGAGATTTCCTGGAAGACGATGAAGCTGGTATTGAAGGGATCGATAACATGGACGATGATGACGAAGATGCGAGTGGCAGCGACACAGAAGACGCACCAGAAGAGCCTGCCAATGAAGCCGACATGAAACAGAACGGCACCCACCCCGAAACCGAGGACGCCTGGTTCGACGACGCAATGAAAGACGTCCGCTTCATGTCCGACGACCAAAAGGAAGAGAGCGGCCTTCTTGACGAAGCACGAAACCTAGCCCTCCAAGACGACGCAGACGCCAGCAACATCGACGCAGATGAGGAAATGCGCAAAGTCATCGAGCTCATGGAGCACGAGCTGAAAGGGCACGACGCTCTCAATCTCGATTCCAAATCGCACGCCAAGGGCAAAGGCAAAGCACCTGCTGTCAAGCCTACCTTTGGACCGGAGCGGCCGCCGGACTTGCAGGTTCAGGAGAAGGGCGGCGTGCACTTCGAGGAGGCGAATGAAGACATTGGACCCGAAGATGGAGAGTTGAGCTCAGATGATGAAGAATACAATGATGTGGATCTCGGGCTGGCGAAGAATTTGTTGGAGAGTTTCAAGGGACAGGCAGGGATGGCGGGTCCCGCGGGAAATATGATGAGGGCACTGGGCGTGGGGATGCCGAGGGATGAGGGGGAGGAGAGTGAGTGAGTGAGTAATATCTTCAAAGCTCGCGAAACTTTGCAACAGCGGTGATTATCACAACAAATAGCCAATGTGTCCTCAATCAACCATCCTCCAGCCTCCATCGTCCACCTCCTCCAGCCCACAATTCTCCCCCCCCCCCTCTCCCCTTTTTAACCGGCCCCAGAACCTACTAACCTCGAGCCCGCACCTGAGCGGGAATCTCACCGCCAGCTCTTCGCTTTCATCCGTAGACTGTTGACAATAAATCACCTCGTCCTTAATCTTCCAGGCGCCCATCCTCACCAAATCAAATCCTTCCACTCCCCTCGCACTTCCTCCATAGACGTTCCTTGATCCCGCTCGCACTGTCCTCCCAACGTTGTCCACGAACTTGAGCCGTCCACGACCTTGATCACCGCTGCCTAACCCTTTCAAGATGTCTTGCTCCTGCTTCTGCCTTCGGGGACGTCGTGAAAACGGCGCCATCATCATCATCAAGATCGACGCCGCGCCGCCCTCTGATGAGCTATTCTTGGGATAATTTTACCAGCTGCCAGGTGCAGCTGCAGGTCCAGGGCCAGAATGGAAATAGGCTGTAAGCTGATCTTTCTTTAAGTCCGATATACACCACCAAATTCCCCGTCCCCTCATAGCGCGTTGTCCTTTCGTGCCCCCTATTCGATAAGGTAAGAGAGAGGGATGACGATGAGGATGAGGATTGCCCCAATTTCGATTATGCATGCCAATGTAAAGACTTTCACGGATGAGATGAATCTTAGCAAGAAAGACGAAGGGTCTCAGAAAACTTCTTGATAACCAAGACCGGCCTGAAGGTCTTGGGAACATGGCCGTCATCAAGCAGCGCCCATCCACTGTTCGACTACACGACGCTCACGATATGATACGATAATCCGGTGTAAGGTACGACCTTCCCCATTTCCCTTACGGTGACGTTGTTCATTGTCAGTATCAGTATGAAATCAGGCTTCCCCTCCCATTTTCGACTCGCTATAGTCGGTCGGCATGGGATTCGAAGTCGATAGAGCTCACTTGTCGCCAGGTATGGTGAGAGATGCGGTGGCGGCGTGCTCTGTTGCCGGAAGCACCGTACTGTATTGTTACTTTCAACCTGGACTGGTGAACGAGCATTTCGTCTACCTCGCGTTTTCTCTGGCGGAACAGAGTGCGCGCCTTCTTGAAAAGGCCTGACGGTATATGGATGCGCAGTCACATTTGATGGATTTGAAAGGCTCTCAATCGTATACGAGTCGTGGACCGAAGTATGTGTAAATCTTGCCGTCCCAGCTGACGACTATGTATGCATACACCTCGTATCGAGGTTTCTGGGAACGTCAAGAAAGCCCGTCGTGGATTTGATGACCTGTTCCATATTGTACTTGCAATACTCCCATGGCTCGATGATTTTGTACATGATCCTTGCTTCAAGCAAAGGTGATATCCGACTTTAAATCTTGCTTTTCTGTAATGGCTCAACGTGTGATTCAGTCATTTGATGACAGCCGGCTAAGGCGCATAGACTTCCGCCACACATCTGTGAATGTTTGAGTAGCTGCGCTTCCTCATAGGGGCAATCCATTCAACGACCGGCGCTCGCCTGAAGCCCTCGAAGTCTGCGGCCTTGCCGTAACAGTCCGTTTGCTGAAGTCCTCTGCCTCTTTCCTCCTCTGTATCCATTTCCGATTAGTCCTGGACCAACGATATTCATCTTCAAACATAGCAGTATCCATAAGCCCAAATAACAAAGCCTTGCGGATATCTTCGACCTTAGAGAATGGTAAAGCTCCAAAAGGTTTCTTTCTCTGCGAGATCGACTTCGAAATCCCTCGATGCCTAAACCTCGGCGTTGCGAAATTCCAAAGCCCTATTATCCTAGATTCGACGTCTCTATTACTGTAAATTAGGTAACCTGTAGCTATGTTAGTTAGGACTTAGTATATACACCCTATATTGTACTGTTTCTATAGCTATATAGTATTACATTATATACAATTTATAAGGATTACTAATCTACCCTATCGTTTTAATCTAGAAGCTTATACTCGTTAAATACCTATCTATAATAGGTTATAAGCCCGGGTACTCCTCTACCTATTTATTTTAAAGCCTAAATTATTATCGAAGCTCTATTAAGGATTAGCTTACTAGTAGCGCTAACCCTATATTTGTCTTACGGATAACTAATCGATTTAAGAACTACTATAGGACATTAGTACTAAGCATTATTACCGTAGTATAGTATCTAAAAGAGCTAGACTAGATATAGAGTCTAGAAATAATACCTCTAGTAATCTAGTAAGGTCTACTAAGGATAACTAGGTACTTAGAAAGGGAGTATAGTTCTAAGTATAGAAATCTATATTAATTAGTATACTACTAGAGAAAGATCTAGTTAGATATATAATCTATAACCTAGACTAGGTTAATCTAAAGTATACTCTAAATAGAGAAGCTTATATATAAGCCCCTAGGGAACTAGAGGCTAAGAGCCGTATCTATAGCCTCTACTAATATTATAGATATAACTAAGAATACCTAGAATAAGACTACTACCTAGAATAAAGCTTATTAGGACATTACTAGTAGTATAGGCTATAGAGCTACCTATAAGTAATAAAAGAAAGAGGATATATAAGCCTTTAGTATTATTATAGCTAGATTAGACTCTATTCTAAGGCTAAACTTTAGAGATATAGATAAGTTAGCTAAGGAGTTATATAATCTAATTAAAGTAATATATAAGCTAGTTATTATAATTAACCTATATAATACTCTAAAGATAGTTAGGTACATTAAATTTAATACTATAAGACCTAGTATATTAAAGTACTATTAATACTTTTAAGCCTAGGTACATAACTATAAAACTACTATAGAGTAATTTATTAGATCCTCTCTAATTAATAATAAGTTACTACTTAAATCCTCTTTTGTTCTCCTAGATAGTAGATATAGATTATACTTTATTAAAGGCCTAAACTATATAAAATAGCTTAGGATATAGAGATATAATAAGCCCCTAGAATTAATAAGCCTTAAGAGAATATTTACTACTCTTAGGAAGGAGTAAGTACCTACTACTTATAAGCCTAATAATAGCTTTATTAGAGCATTCCTAAGTAAGGATAATAATAAATAGTATATATAATACTTATACTAGTATACTAACGCAAACTACTATAAGTAGTATCCTAAGAAGAACCCTAGGAACAAGTCTAAGAAGGGTAGAGAAACCCTAAAGGATAAAGCTAAGAAGAAGGGGAGGGATAATAAGTCTTCTAAGAAGAGAATTACTATAGTAATTAATAGCTATAAAAGTCTATTATCTAGTATAGAGTAAAGCTCTAATAGTAATAACCTATAGAAGAGAAAGTAACTCTATAGAAGATCTAGTATAGCTATTATAATAGTATAACTAGTATACTCGGGAAGCGTAGTAGCTACAACATTAAATCTAATATCTATAGACAAAGTCTATAACATAGATATATCCTTCTATATCTATAATAATCTTATAGACCTTTAAAATGTTAGGCTAAGACTTAGGCCTATATCTTTCTCTTAGGCCGTTAGGTAAGGATCTCTTATAACTAAAGGAGATATAGAATAGGTTATAGAAAACTATCTTAGCTAAAAGTCTACTATTCTCCTTTATAATATACTATACTTACTAGAATTAGATACTATACTAATCTCTATAGAGCTTCTATATAAGAAGTATAGAATTTACCTAAATAGACTATCTAAAATACTATTCTAGGAGGGTAAGCCTATAGGCTATATTAAGATAATAAAGAATATTATTATCTTTAGGAACCTTAAAGTAAAGAGAGTTTCTAAGAAGGAGGAAAATAGATTAGCCCTAAAGGGCCTTACTATTCTTATATTTACTAAGCTAAGAACTAATACTATTAGATAGTATTAGAGGCTTAGATATATTAGCGGTATACTACTTAATACTACTAAGAATATAGTTATAGGCCTAAAAGATATTAATACTATAGAACTAGGCTACTATAAAACCTATAAGCTTATAAGGTTATAGAGAGTTATTTTAAGAATCCCTAGAAGACCTATACTAGAGATATTAGATAAAATCTATACTAACCTTATTAGTCTAATTACCCTAGTAGTATATAGTAGTTTCTAATACTACCTAATACTTACCTATACTAAGACTAGGATAAGATAGTACTTACTACTTATTAAGAAGAGTAACGCTCTAAAAGCGATTAATACCTAGCTTACTATAATATAGAACTATTATAAGAAGATCTCTAAGATCTAGTTCTTAGACGGGGGAGGGGAATTTGATAATATTAAACTTAGCTTATATACCTAGTATAAAGGGATTAGTTAGGACTTTATAGTACTATATACTCCTAAGTAGAATAGAATTACTAAAGCATCTAATAAGGTTATTATTAATAAGGCTAGGGCTATACTTATAGACTCTAGCTTACTATAGAACCTATAGCTACTTACTATAGACTTTACTTACTACATTATAAACCGTCTCTTTAACTTAACTACTAAGAATATACTATAGAAGGACTTTTAAAAAGACCTAGGTATTAATATTAAGGGAGTTAATCTTAAGAATATAAGAAGGTTTAGATATAAGGTATATAAGTATAATAATAACTATATTAAGTCTAAAAAGTTCTCTATAAGAGTAGAGATATAGTAGTATATTAGGATCTAAGGAGAGTTATCTACTAACTACCTCCTATAGTAACCCTAGATAGAGAATAGGAAGTAGGTTTATAAATTAACCTATTACTCCTATATAACTTGTAATAAAGATTACCTATAGTATAACTAGTTTTTAGTACCTCCTAATTAGTAGGTTACTTAGGGGAAGTATATAGGATATACTATTAGAAGCTCCTAGCTTATAGCTAGTAATAAAAATACTATCCTATATAATAAAATTACCTTCTTAAGGTATTCCTAGGATAATTCTAAGGACTCTTACTATAACTATAAGAGTAATTATATACCTTATAAAGCGCCTTACGCGCTAGAAGCGCGTTACTAACCCTATAAACCTTTAGGAGAAGCTATATAGCTAGAGGGGAAGCTATAATAGTATAGTAATTAACCTAAAATATAAAGCGCTTCGTAATAAGACTCTCCTAACTAAGGTAGTTAGTCTTAGGGTAAGTATATAATAGATAGTTTATAGCTAATAAGACTATTTAGAGATATATCCCCCTAGCTCTAGAAATAACCTCCTATAGAGCCTAAGCCTTAGATTATCTTATAATCTAAAGTACTATAATATAAAGATATAGCTCCTACTATATACTATAAAGATATAGCTCTAGCTATATAAGAAGGCCCTAATTAGGCTATAATACTATTTTAACCTTAAATATATATTAGTAAGAGAAAAAGAGATAAGACTTATATACCTATAAAGACTAAACAAGCTAAGGTCTATCCTAAGCTAATAAGTAGAAGTTCTAGAAAAGGAAAAACTAATTATAAGTATAGTAAACTTAAGAAAGTCTTTACTATATTAGCTATAGATAATATAAAGAAAGGAAAGCTTATAGATCCTATAACTCTAACTAAAGTATTAAGTAGACCTAATAGAGCTAAATAGATTAAAGTAATTAGAAAGGAATTTAACTCCTTAGAAGATATAGAATATATTATATAGATCCTATTATAGAAAGTCCTAAAGGGTAGGAAGCTACTTATAGGGAAATAGGTCCTATACTATAAGTATCTTCTTAATAGGTCTATTAAGAAGCGTAGAGCTAGATAGGTAGCTAAGAGATTTACTTAAAAGTAAGGTATAGACTATATTAAAACCTTTACTCTAGCTTAGGGTTAGGGTTAGGGTTAGGGTTAGGGTTAGGGTTAGGGTTAGGGTTAGGGTTAGGGTTAGGGTTAGGGTTAGGGTTAGGGTTAGGGTTAGGGTT
>LIHB01000207.1:0-14605 GCA_001297265.1 Mycosphaerella arachidis
TTAGATGCAGGGTAAGGTCTACTAGTACCGTAAGCTAATCCTTAATAAAGCTTCGATAATAATTTAGGTTTTAAATTAAATAGGTAGAGGAGTACCCGGGCTTATAACCTATTATAGATTAGTATTTAACGAGTACAAGCTTCTAGATTAAAACAATAGGGTAGATTAGTAACCCTTATGAATTGCACATAGTGTAAGACTATCTAGCTACAGAAACAGTGTAATATAGAGTATGTGTACCAAGTCCTAACTAACATGGTCATTGGTCACCTGATTCACAACAACTGACTGTAGTTAGCACTAGTTATAGTTAGAACTACGTTGCCCAAAGCCCTCGTCTTGGCCATGTTTCCGCTGACATGCATCTCATGCTTTTTGCAGCAGTAGTTAGTTCTAGGTCTAGTTCCCTCGAAACAGCCAGCAGTCGATGACATGACTTGATCGCTCCTGATATTGACGACGGAAACAGCCAACAACAGTAGAGGTTTGTGTCACGTTTCCCGCCCCTTCCCGCATTACCTTTTGCCTGCCACCCACTTTCCTTCGAAGTCCCAAGTCCAACGATTGTCAGCATCTGGACAGACAATCGACCGCAGATCGCCATCTATGCATATCTCCAAACCACCATCGCCGCGGCAGAGCCACTCATTGCTGCAGCAGCCACTCTCGCATCCTTCGGGCTTTGCATCTCAATATATCATAACATACGTGTTGATGGCCACCTGGCCCAGCGACTTCCTGTTCCAACCGGCAATGGCCACTCACAGATGGGCGCGCGAGCAGGCCCTGCGCTTCCGAGAGAACGCCCGCCGTATCAACGACTATGCCGACTACGCAGCATCGGCGGATTTCGCCGAGTACGATGAAATGTTGACCTCCAAAAGAAAAGCCGACCGCAGGAGGCCGGTCTGGGAGCCTGCACCGAAGAGCACTAATGCTGACCTCACCAATATCGAGACTGGCCCAAGCAGTGAGGAGGATGCCATGAACTCACTGCTTCGCCAAGGGTGCCATTGGCCTCCCAAGCACTATCGGAAAGATCACGAGTGCCGAATTCCAGCACTGCGACTGGAGGCTTTGCGGCAGATCAAGCGGTGGAAGAAGGCCCGTCCGATATTGGAGCTCATGATGGCGAAACTTCCAGATGAGCTCAATCTGCTCATTCTGCAGCATGTCGTACTGGACACGCAGAAGTATCTGCACTTCAAGCGACAAGATGAGCCACGTCGACTTACTGACCAAGCAAGCTTGCTGCTGGGCAGATGGGAAGGCGTCGACCCACTCATCCCATTGGCGGAACAAGCCATCCTTGAAAACACCATCGTCCAGTGCGACGTTGAGTTCCAACGAGCAGCGACTGGTCCAGAGAAGATAGCTGTTCTCCCTCCTCTGGTATCAAGTCTACCACATCCCCTTCGGCATCTACAACTGCAAATCAGATTCGAGATACCTGCAGGTCGCCAGAAATACCCAGCGGCCATATACACCGCAACATCTGGCATGCCCTCGCTCTGTGCTCAACTGCCTGGCTTACGATCACTCCATCTTCTGATGCTCATCGACTTGAACCATGCGCCAAGAGATCCTCATCGCGGTGGCGGAAGCCCTCCAATCTTAAGAACGTGTCGCAAGGGCTTCAGCGGCGAAAGCACTTTCTTGCAGGCAATCGCAGATCTCGTTGATGCGGCAAGAACTGCTCGGCCTGGGGTCACGACTACTATTGAGATCAGGTACGATCATGAATACCAGTGGTATTCGCCACCAATGTGGAAGCCATTGCCTGATATCATGAGCGTTGAGGCAGGGGCGTCGCCGGCTACAGATGTCGTTCGCGAAGCGGAAATGAAGTGGGCATGATCATTGATGAAGGAGCGACTCTTATACCCTCCACGTCAATGCCGTAAAAAGACCCTGGAAGATCATGGTCAGATAGCAGCAGAATTAGCTTGCACATCGAGTCGGCTAGCCCCTTGCTTCGACCGCTTGTGGTCAAAATACTCATCTGCTTCATCGTTTCTCGTGTATCACTGCCGCTGCCTTCCACGCCCACAAGACATATAGCTCAGAACTATGCCGAGTACACCACAGCTGTCCCGCTACCCGAAGGCTGCAGACAATCCAGAATATCACACGAAAACACTTCATTCTTCCATCACCCCGCATAACCTCGCAGAGGAGTAAGACGCCATGCCGGCAACGGCGCTCCCGGTCATCGTGGCTCCAGTGCCCATGACCTTCGATCTTGACTTATTCTTATTCTTACTCTTGGAGCAAAAATCTCCCGTGCACAACAACATATGCGACGGATCTCGCTGCAAAAGCTGGCACAGCACCAGAAGGGAGACGAAATGATACCACAGTCCATCTTGCAGGCCTCACGAACCATTTACCAAGAATCATCTGCATCGCAGAAAGCAAATTCTACATGAAAAAGACAGTCCTCGCGAAGCAGCTATTCTAGTTCTACACCAGGAACCTTCCAGGACGCGGTCCCTTAGCTATCTATACTGCTGGCAGTAGCCTACACTCCCGCTCGCCCGCTCGCAACCTCAAACGTCCGACGTGCTCTGCTCTGCTGCATGAACGACTCCGGCCCAACGACATCCACCGAGTCTCTCACGAAATCCAAGAAGAAGGAAGGTCCTTCCAATGCCCATCTATCGTTCAAGTCCAAGTTGAGGTACGCGAAGCCGGTTACAAAGCACGCAAGCCGACGAGTAATAATCATGAGTTGCAAGTCCCGCCGCACTATACTATACTATACCATACCGTCACAGCCGCCCCATTCGCTGTCCAACCCCGCTCCCACGAGCACGGGCATGAGCACTCATGCCCTGACAACAATGCCTCCAGCGGACTATCTCACCGCGACACGATCAGACCGGCGGCGATCCTGGGCAGAATGTGCTGCCAATTCACGCGTACGAAGCGTCGCACTGCATGGAACGTAACGATCGGGGATAGTGCCACAAGTTCCGCTTCCCGTTGCATACAGGCAAACTAGTATAGATGATAAATGAGGTGACTTGGAAGTGCATGGCATGGCAAAATCAGTGAGAGGTGAAGAAGTCCGCCGATTGCCGTACTCGGACGCTCAAAGCGGAACGTTACAGTCGTGATAGACTTGCTTCTCGACATGGATCAGAAGCAGTTCCGAGTGCTTGAAGGCGACAAAAAGGCATGCCAAAAATACCGCAATGCGCATACATCTTTACTCATACATCATATATCAAAAATCCCATGTCATTCCATCCCAATCCACATCAAGATATCAACATGCTGTCCCCGCCAAGCAATTGTAGATGCCACCAATATCCCGTGCTTGCAAATAGTCAATAATTCAAACATGGACGACCAGCGTACCTGTGCACATCAGTAAGCGGCCCGTGTCCTACGAGCTGGGGTAGTACTCACGACCTGGGTCAAGGTCTCACACACCAGAGTAAACAGAATCCGCCAACCATTCATCCTGCGCGCCGCGGCCTTCCCTCTTCTTGACAGTCCGCGTGCTGAAAGAGCGGAAGAGCTCGCCACCACGAGCAAAGAGATGTCGAAGTTTCTCGCCGAAGCGCTTGATGTGGAATTCCGTCTTGCTCATGCCAACACCATCGTATGTGTGAGTACGACTACCGGCCTCCAGTCGAGCACCTGCCATGGAGCCAGCATCGTATGCAGTGTTGTCGTCAAAGGACTGGCCCCGCACCTGTTCGACACCAACCTGCTTGCCCTTGCCCTTGAAGCCAGTCAGCCGCTTGCGGAATGAAGCAGTACGATCGCGATCAGAGCTGTTGTCGGAGAAGAAGGACCGAACCTCATCCAAGTTGAAGCTAGCAGGTGGAGTGAGTGCGCTCGTGGGGTAGCGATCTCCAGGCTTGTGAGACAGCTGAGACTGACGAGTCGAAGTGCTGCGACCAAGTGACGACTTGCCGAGCGTCTTCGTGGCATCATCGTCGCTCGTGAGTCCAGACAGTCCAGTCTTGAACTTCTTCGAGATGGAACCAATGATGGAACGTTTGGAATGCTGTCGTCGATGAGATGGACTGACACCGGTGAGCTGTTCGGTTGTGATGGATGCGCTGGATGGTAAATTGTTCGTGGTGATAGAGCCAATGTCGATACCCTGCTCGGTTGGGTCGAGAGGCTTGGTGAGGTCTAGAGACTTGGTGCGACGTTCACGAAGCACCTCGCTGGCGAAAGAGTTGCGAGTGTGGGCGACCGACGGCACAGAAAGGTCGATGTCAACTTTGCTACCCCAAGGGTAGTTGTCATCATTGTTCCAAGGTCGGCTGGCTCCCGACATCACTATTGAACGTTTGCCATTTCGTGTAATTGGGTTCATTTCCTTGGGCAGCATCTGTGCGACCTCCTCCTCAGTGGTCGGTGCTTTGGCTCGCAATACGGCAGACATCGGTCGTGATAGATCTGATGGCGCCGAGGCCGAACCGCTGAGGTAAGGCTGCTTGCCGTCTGTCGCATTGGGTGGTAGACCATCCACTGAAGTCGACCCAGGTAGTGGAGGCAACTCTTTATTGAGGCTGGCTCTGCTCATGCGAGGTGCAATTGAGTCGTGAGTGCCATTCTTGACGATCTCTTCAGCTCGCTCGGCAAGAGTGCGGAAGCCGGCTGAGGTGCGGTTGGTCATGACAGTGTCAGGACGAGCGAGTTCTGTGCTAAGTCGACGCAAGCTTTCTCGATCGGCCTTGAAGATAGTGTCGAGCTGGAAGTTCGACAGATTGCGCAGACCTGGGATGAGTTCCGACAGCCGGTCTGACAGGCCACCAACAGTGGGTATGGACAGTCGGCTTGCCTGTTGAGCGACATTCAGAAAGTCTTTAGGTGATAGAGGACGCTTGTCAGGCTCAACACCCTCGACTTGCGTTGTTTCTTGAATCTGAAGAGCAGGTACAAGGGCTTTCTCGTTATCTTCTTCCAGTTCTGCATCTGTCTCGGAGTCTTCTTCATTGACAGCCGGCTGATCCAGGAAGCTGAACTCTTCGGGCTTGCTGAAGAAGCTGGTGTATCGCTCTCGTAGAGGCTCAGTGCTGTGTGGACGTTGTGGCGAAGGGCAGTAGATGCCCGTGAAATCACGGCGACGTACCATCTCCGTCGACGTGCTTGTACGGAACTCAAGGGCTTCATTGAGCCGATCGATGAGATCGGTACGGCTGAAGTTGAGAGATGGCAAATCTCGAGTGTCTCCAAGAGGACGATTGTGCTGACGAGCCTGGCGTCTAGCTTTGGCCTTGTCGGCAGACTCTTGTAGACGGCGCTCCTGCATGGCTTTCACTGCCGCTATCCGGGCAGGCAGAGGAAATGCAGCACCGCTTGATGATCGCCTGTGAGAGGAGATGCTCATGTCCTCAACAGATTCTTCTTTGAGGCCGGGAAGGTGCGTGCTCCCAAAACGATTGTGCATGCTGTTGCCATTGCCGCCATTGGTGAAGCGGAAATCCAGACCTTCTTCGCGAGATGAGAGACTTGAGTCGGTGGTAGCAGGTGACGGCTTTCTGATGATAGACTTGCCTTTGCTCGCGGCGGCCTCGCTACTTGGCTGAAGCTGACGATACGGCTCAGTCTTCTTCGTGATGTTCAGTGGCGCTACCACTTCATCAGCAAACGTGACCGAGCTTCGTCGCGCGGCCTTGAGGTCTGCAGTCAGGGCATTTTGCTGGTCCAGGACCACATCATGCCTGAATCTGCTGTCTGGTGTCGAGCTAGGCGAGACCTCCACGATCTGTGGCTTGCCGATCGAAATCGAGCCGTGTGGGAGCGAGAATCGAACTGCAATGTCGGTAACCATGTCGGAAGCGCTGGTCAGAGTCGTGTCGCCGACGGTACTGATGTCACCTGGTAAGGAGAATCGGTTGGTGTTGGTCGTACTGTTGTCAGTGGCCATCGCTCGTGGCCTTAGCTGTACACTCTTGGAGTACGTCTTTGGAGTACGTGGAGTAGGTGGAGGCAGGTTCTCATCTGGTTGCAGGGGCTCTGGCTCAGTGCGCGTGTCAAAGTTCGTCGCATCTGTCTTGTCCATCATGCTGACATCGAGCGTTTCATCGATGTTGAGCGTCTGTGTTTGGACTGGGCTCACAGCAGAGCTTCTCTTGATCTCTTCACCTGGTAGCAAAGGACTGACGGGACTTCTGTCTATGTCACCGTCTAGCTCGGGATTGACGGGCGTATGATCCAAGTTCCTGTCCAAATCAGCGGCCGTCGCGGGAGGTTCTGGCGTTGGTGATTTCTTGATATGGGACAAGTGTTCTCTGGAAGTCTGCTTCGAGGATTGCTCTTGTAGAGTCATGGTATCGGCATCGAGCGCCAAAGGATCCCGAGACTGTGTCTCCTCAGAAGCGACTGTGGTGTCAACGGCACGCGAGAAGCGCATGGCATAGTCAATGCCAGTCGGAGGAGTTGCGGGCATCGATTCCGTCTCAGAGACAGAGCCATGCTGGTCAGCGAAGTCCACGGCATCGACTTCTTCTGAAACTTCAGGCTTGGAGTCTTCTGTAGCTGCCTGTGCATCCTGTTGCTCCGCGTCGAACTGCTTCTGAAGCTGCGCCATAAGATGAGTCGTGGTGTCATCGACCTGCATCTGTGTATTGTCGACGCTTGAAGGACCCAGCTCAGCCTTGACCATCGCCCGTGTGATAGGGCGAGATTGACGTTGAGGTGCCTCAATTGCTTCTAGCTCAGGCAGCTTGACAGGAGAGGCTGGCAGTTCAACAGGTGCATCAAACTCTTCGATGAGCGTGAAGCGAGGTGTCTCGTTGGCGGCGAGCTCGTGATAGTCAACCAGTTCAGAGACATCCTCTTGATCCTGATCAACGTCAAGCTTACCGGCATACTGACGATTACCATTCTCGTGCTCCTGTCGAGCAGCAGCGGCCGCCTCGGCGGCCGCCTTTGACTCCAACATGGCTCTGACCCGCTGCACGAAGCCTGTCTGAGGTGGTACCGAAGTATGAGGTACGTCCATATCGGGCTCATGGATAGGTCTCTCGAGGCCATCAGCATAGTCAAAGTACTTGGCTGGCAGTACCGGTTCGCTCGAGGAATCTGGCAAGTCAACGAGATCTGGATTGATAAAAGCTGGATCAACCATGACTTGGATCGTGGTCTGGTCTTTCGGGGTTGGCGGATTGGAAGATGTCGGCGCCGATGAGGATGATGCAGGATCTGAGCCGGAAGGTCCGCCATCTGTCATTGGTGTGTCTGTGCGGCGAGGCAACATACGGGCCATGCGTGCAGCATTGTGAAACTTGTGATGAGCCTGCGGGTTGACAGTCGGCGGCGGACCATGATATCCAGGGTGCTGAGGAGGACCGTACGGGCTATAGCCGGGTCTTGAAGGACCGTAGTAAGCTGGCTGAGGCGGATACTGTCCAGGCGGTGGCTGCATGACGTGTTGCGGTGGAGGCATCATAGGCTGTGCCATTTGATGGTGCATACCAGGTGCCGGTGCTGGACGCATCGGCCCAGAACGATAGCTGTATGGATTCGGAACGTATCCAGGTCCTGGTCCTGGGCTGCTGTTGACAGCTGCTGCTGGTGGTGGTGGCCGAAGGTGGAGATGGACAGGATCAGGCCCGTAAGGATTGTAGTCACCACCATATGCATGATACGGCTGGACAGGTGGAGGATGAGGTCCTGCGACGGGCATTCTCCTCGGCATTGGTTGATCACCTGGCATTGGTGCGTATCCGTCACTCAGAGCGGGCGACGGCGATCGGAAGCCGGGACGCTTGAGTCTTGTTGGGTACGCAAACTGACGATTGTCCGGCATAGGAGGAACTGGTCCTGGCGGCATGCGACCGGAATGGCGTGGCTCATGGCCTTGGCTCCTCAAACTTGTAGCGGATCGATGCCTGGGAAGCGGATGAGCCGGTGGAGCTGAAGTCATCGAGTACGACCGAGGGTCTCTGGTATCTGGAGTCGGTGGCATTGGCTCGAGTGATGGCTTGCCAGGATGTCCGTTCGGTGGTAGGGAAGGTGGCATGCTCTGCAAGCTGGTGAAGGAACCCCGGCGCTGGGTGGTGGAAGTGTTATCCCATTGAGAGCTAACTCGTGATGTCTGAGATGGTGCATAGCTGTGGTTGGAGAAAGCGCCTGAAGTATGGTGTTGTGAGGGTCTAGATCCGTGGCCGCGTCTCTGCTGAGTTGCTCGGGGCATAGAAGGCAGCCGTGACGTGTTGAATGAAAGGGCGCCAATGTCGCCAGTATCGGTTGATGTCTTAAGCATACTGAGGACGCCCGCGTTGGACAGCGTATCGTTCGAAGGCATGCTGGGTGGAGGTGATCTGACCGCTGAGCGTGAGGCTCCCGTCGCACCGGAGACGTTGCTGGCACGGCTGTTGCGGCCGCTGACGCTGGAGACGTTGTCAGTGAAAGGCATTGTGCCGCCTCTCGAAGCGTGTCGTGAACGAGGGACAAGACCAAGACGTGCTATCCAAATGAGCAAGAAGACCAGAAGACTGGCGAGAAATGCGATGTGGTATGGGGGTGGGGTGGTGAGGAGAGAAAACAAGACTGCGAGGGCGAGCGAGGAAGTGTCTGTTGATGGAGGGGCCAATACGTGCCTGCCATGTGGTGCTGCTGCCACTGCCGCCTTGGAGCGCACCTGCGAGCTGTGAGCTGGTGAGCAGTTGCGACGATCGGCGCGGTGAGAGATTCGGACTTGCCTCGTCATAGGATCGATGCGAGCCACTTCGAAAGCCCGTACGCGACGACGACAAACACAATGGAGCCGACGAAGACGAGGGGCACGTCTGCGATGTACTGGGCGACAGGTGATGGCGCGACGGTTGGTTGGTGGCGTGGGCGGTCGGCGTCGCGTCGGGGCATTGTGTCTTCTGCTGGACGGCTTCCTGAGTTGTCTTCGTCGCAGTGCTTCTCGTGCTGTCATCTGATTTGAGTGTGTTGTTCTGGCACAGTGAGTTGAGGCTACCGAATACATCAGCCTCGCAGGCGCAGGCCTGTTAGCGGTCTCGTGGCAGCCACGATCTGTTGCGTGCAGGAAGGAAGATACATGAGACGTGATGTGCCCGCAGGCGCGCCTTCCATACGGTAAGCTGTGCTTGCCGCATTGACATATGCACAGAACGCGTCACAGAAACACGACCAAAAAGTGGAACGGCTCACAGATCGGGGCAAGTCAAACCAATCTAAGCCTGATACTTGTGCTCATCCGGGTATCTCGTGCTACCCACGCGCCACCACGCGCCTGCCATGCCTGTTGAACCGTTCTTGGTATCCTTCTGCAGGCTCCCCGCCGCGCATGTCCCGCTCTATTGAGGTGCTGGCACTGCCTCTCCGACTGGCTGTTGTTGGCCGTCTGGTGCACTTGCTACGCCATTCGCCGGCTGACCCTCTCCGACGTGGCTCTCGGTCGCTGGAATCGTGTCGTCCTTGCGAGGCTTGGCCCACTGTGGATCTTGCCCTGTAGTAGAAGTAGTCAGTATGCTGCTCTGTCGTGTCCGCCTTTTGTTCTGCAATATGACCACTTACATGGACCATCATCGCTCAAAGCACATCCACCTGGGCATGAGCACTTTCCGCCAAACTCGGTTGGCAAGTTCTCCGCGGGTACCTGTTCCAACACCTCCTTCTGGTAGGTGGAACCCAAGACGTGGATCTTCGCGACCGTAACCGGATCCAGGAACCTCTTGACGACCGCAAATATGCTGCTGAAACCCCAGGGTGTGTTGATCAGGTACATCTTGCCGAGTCGCTCCGGATAGTAGTTCTGGCTGATAGCCGACGCCTTCTGGATGTACCCGTACACTTGTCCTGCCTTGCCCAATCCGACGCCCTTGAAGTCCATGATCGTGCAGCAGGTCTCCAGGAGGTGTCCAGCCTTGCGTGAGCAAGCGGGTAGGCGCGGGTCGGCCATCTTCTCGTACTCGACGACCAAGTTCTGCAGCATGCGCTCGTCCGTGGTGATGGCTCGCATCTTCTCCAGGTCGATCTTGCCGAACTGCTCGATGTACACGGGTCGTCCGTCCTTGTCGGTCTTGTGGTAGTATTGTGGGTAGTATGCCATGATCTGTGGCTTCTCCTTGTAGTCGAAGTTCTTCACGAGCTCGTCTACACCGCCTCCAAACTCGTTCCGCCATTTCTCGCAGTCGACAAACCTTTGCAAGCCACGTCAGTACGCCTCGTTCGCTCAGTATCGTGGTTCTACTCACATAATCTTTGCGTTCTCCACGTTGAACTTGCGGGCTCTCAGGAACCGCAAGAGAGTCAGAGTGTCCAAGTTCTTCTTGTAGCCTGCCTGCTCGAGCATCGTCCGTAGCTGGAATACAGCCGCATCCTGCTCCTTTGTGGTGTGACCTGGGTGACCTGGCTGTGGGTGAGGCGCGGTAGTAGGGAAGTCGTAGTGGTCATATTTGGGGTCGAGCTCCATGTGCGGATTCTGGTGGTCTGCCATGCCGGGCCCTGTGATCGATTTCTTCCTTTCTATAGTTGTCGCCGGTCGGCTTGTCTAGGTAGTAGGTTTTTGGTCTTGTAGTGAGAGTGGGAGGTTGTTAGAGAACAGGTGATAACTGGTCGTTTGTAGTTAATTTGTTCATCCTCCAGGAACAAGATGATGCTGGAACTGCGGGCGGCGGGATGAGCTGCGCCACGTTTCCAATTGGTCCCTGCGGGATCCACATCGTCCACACGAAGAGAACGTGCGGTCAAGATTGGTCACGTCGTCTTCTGGACACGATGTCGGAAGGCTTCACGTCAAATGCTGGTAGAGCGGCGCTTACATCATGTGTTGCTTGCATTAGGTTCTACTACACTAATCAGCTGGGCTAGACTCGCCGTGGCTGCCATGTCCATCCGTGTCCTGCCGTACAACATCATGCTACCCTGCATGAGACCGCGTAACACACGCGCCTCCGCTCACTACAATATCATCCTTGGAATTGCCCTCCCAAAACCAGCTTAGGGTCGACCTCGCTGAGTGGCATCAGCTTGCCCACCACCTTCGAGATGCTCCGATCTGGGAAGCGATAGTCTCGCGCGTGGCCAGACTTGCGACCTTGCTTGTTACTGTACTGCTTCGCCAGCTTCTCGAGGACTTCACCTTCGACTTCGTACACGTCGTTAATCGCGCCGCTGCGGCGCTTGTTGAGCTCTGCCTCAGATTCGTCGATTATCTCCTGTACGTAGGAATCCTCAAAGCCCTCTCTTGACTCGAAGGTGACCTGGCACGCCGCGGGGATGCGCTCCAGGATCTGCTCCAGGATCCAACCCTTCGAGTCGATTGTTTGCTTCTCGTACTCCCTCTCGATGATAGAGATGCGAAGGCTCTTGAGACTGGTCACAAATTGTAGCTGCTTCCACGGTAGTTGAGAGAACCATGTTGCCTCGAAGGCTGATCTGTCGGCTGCGTCGCAAACCAGCATCAAGGAAGTAAGTCTTGACAAGAGACCGTCTGGTAGAAGGCGCTGCGAAACGACCAGGGTGCTGGTATGAAGGACAACAGTCGCACAGACTGTATTCTCCTCATACATGATCTGCTTCGCCTCCTCGTAAATCTGCTGGCATACGCCTAAGATGCTAGGACTGCACTCGCTCAGTTTGTAATAGTTCGCTCCGCAGGAGTTTCTAAGGACTGTATGAGGATAGATCACGTCTTTGTGACGACGGCGGTCTGCCGTGTATGCGTACTGGATCCTCATTAGGCCAATGTGCCCGTCTGTGGCGAGTAGCAGTCGATAGATGATGTTTCGCATCTCAGCTGGGAGCTCCAGGAAACGGAACGATTTGAAGGCCGATGCAGGAGACATAGAGGCACAACCTGCTTCGGAGCTTGCATCGTCCTCTACTTCACCATCCGCTACGTCTTCCTCCGGCGCTTCCTCTTGACCCTCCGCGTCCTG
Organism: Mycosphaerella arachidis; assembly: GCA_001297265.1. NCBI lineage: Eukaryota > Fungi > Ascomycota > Dothideomycetes > Mycosphaerellales > Mycosphaerellaceae > Mycosphaerella > Mycosphaerella arachidis. The sequence continues at coordinate 11,868 of LIHB01000207.1, forward strand.
CTCTACGCCGTCCTCATGGTTACATGGAGGCTCGTCTGCATAAGCAGTCTCGAGAGCGTCCAACCCGTCATCAGCCCAACTGGCAACATCGGCAATCTCGCCAATATCGTCTGGCATGCCGCGTAGTGTGATCAAAGCCGCAACCACATCGCTTTGGCTGAGCCCGTTATAGAATAGATCGGTGATGTGAGCTGCCAAAACTTTTGCTGCCTCGGGATATGTGACGACAGCTCCTCGCAGCATCCTCACAGCAAGCGTAGCCACAAATGTGGCAATGCGCGGATGGTTTCTCGGGAACTTGATGTGAGGCTCTGGGCTGCTGGGTGGGAAATGCGGCGCTGAAGGAGCGGTGGTGTTTGCGGAAGTTTGCGTTGATGCTGCACCGCCATCGGCAACTTGCTCACTGGAGACAGGCTCGGCCGCAGTGGTCGTTGGTGAACTAGTCGTCTTCGTGTAAGGCGGTACTGCAGGCAGTCTCGCTCGCACAGCCGCATCGAACAGCAGGCGAGCGAAGCGGACCACCACTGGGTGCGTCTTTTCAACTTCCTGTAGACCAGATACGATTGCAGGGACACCACAGGTCACACTCCCCTCAATAAGATCCTTCACCACTTGATCACCAGCAATGTCTGCACGTCCCCAAACCGAGGGCCTGTTCTTCGCAGATCGCACGAGTGCTTTCGAGAGTGGATCAGTGGCAGCAAATAGTGATACGGCATCCAAGCCATCGTTGTTTGGGAACGATCGTGGCCTATTGAGCTGAAGTCGTGATTGCCCAGGACCAAAGAAGCTAGAGGCGCTGCCACCAAATGAAGGCTTTGGCGCTGGCTGTCGGCTGCTGAGCTGTGGACTCGAGTCGAGATCAAAAGACATCGGCGTCATACTGAATGGAGATGCAGGTGGGTGCCTGGTCTGGGTGAAGCCTGATGCCGCGCTGCATTCGAAGGATGAGAACGAACTGGGAGTTTCTAAAGGTGGCGGAGGCGCCCCAGTAAACTCGAACGGCATGTCGTGTGAGATGAGATGTAGCGAGTTGCGTGCGATGTGGCGTATGCGTTGGTTGTTTTATGTGGAGCTGGTGAGAAGTCGTGGTTCTGAAGTTGAGATGACCGCGGGAAGCGGGCTGAAGTTATAAACAAGTTCCAACGCGTCTTCGCACGCTAGTGACGTTTGTACAAGGATTGGAGTGAATGGCCGTTTGCGAAAGGCTATATTCATGTGCCCGCCGCCTCTCCATCGCCTAGCTTTCCATTCGTCTCTTTCGGAATCACCTTCAATGAGAAGTCCACGTGCTTCACTCCCTGATGAATGCTCGATGAACTTATAATATCAATATCATCGCAAACATAATCCGCAACGTTCTCCTCCGTCAAACCACCGCTCACCTCAATCAATGCCCTCGCGTTGGCGCCTCTTCCCCACCTGTCCTTGAGATTCTTCGATGCCATCCTGACACCATCGGGCGTGAAATTATCCAACATGACCACATCCGCACCCGCCTTGATCGCTGTCTCGGCCTCCTCTTCGGTTTGGCACTCCACTTCAACTTTGACCGCAAAGCCACCCGACGCCTTCGCAGCTGCTACAGCAGTCGGAATCGAGCCTCCGCAAGCCCAGACGTGGTTGTCCTTGAGCATTGTCATCGCGCTCAAATCTTGCCTGTGCGGGTCACAGCCTCCTACCAACATCCCATACTTCTCCACCAGCCTGAATCCGGGCGTCGTCTTCCTCGTTCCCGCTAGCGTGTTCTTGTACCCAGCTTCCCTCAACAATCGCAGCAGCGAATGCGCCTTCGTCGCAATTCCCGAGCACCTCGCAAGCAGATTCAAAGCCACCCTCTCGCCCAGGAGGACGCATCGGACTGGGCCACGGACGGTCGCAACGTGCTGCTTTGCTTCCTTTCCGACGAAGTCACCTTCGCTAACGAACCACTCGACAGTGCAGTCGAGTTGCTTGAAGACTTCATTGAAGAATGGCACGCCGGCGAGGATGCCTGCGCTCTTTGCCAGAAGCCTCGCTTCAGCTGGACTGTCACCGACGACGAAACCGCCGTAGTCAAAGCTTGAGGTGTCTTCCTCCAGCCAGTGGCCTACAGTCTTCTTCCAGGATGGTGGTAGAAGGTTGGCTGGATTGCCGTGCTTTGGGGCGCCTTCGGTTATGGGCATGTTGATGGTTGTCGTGAACGCCGGGAAACAGTAGGAGAGTGCGTGATGAGAGTTATTGCTTGTGAGAGTGACACTTCACTTACTGTTTATTTGGATGGATCTGTCTGTAGCGGCCAGAACCGTGTCGATGACTATTACGGTGGCCGATGTCGTCCGAAGTTAAACAGACCCCTGTCGTGCATGAGCCGGAGCTCGATCTTCCGGCGGTGGCCTAAGCTTACATAACCGGCAATAACCGTCACTCGCTCCAACCGCAACTTCGACACTATACTCGCTTCTATATTACTCGCTACACTCGTATACTACTACTAATAGTAATAATAATAATGCTATAACTCGCTATTATCTCCTATAATCGTAGCGAGTCGCGGCGGTATTATCGCTACTATAGTAGAGGTAAGTAAGGCTCCTTAATAATAGTAGGTACGTTAGTTTTAAGGAGCCTTACTTACCTACTATTATTACGACTATCGATAATAGCGGTAAGTATCTATATTAGTTTTCTTCTACTATTTCCTTTTCTTTAACTCTCTACCTTTTAATATACGTATATCTAACTATAGACGACTTATA
>LIHB01000208.1:0-18545 GCA_001297265.1 Mycosphaerella arachidis
ATAACCTAATTAAGTATAGTAATTACTTGTCCTTAGGAAATGAGATTAGGTACCTAAATTACAGGGATTAAGGGCCTCTTATTAAAAGAAGACTTATATAAGCACCTTAAGGGTGCTACTACTTAAAAAAAACATGGTTTTTTATACCCTGATTTCCAGACTTAATACCCTAGTTCCAAGCTTCCATCTCCCCTAGTTTCACACAGTATCTGCATGGTCTAAGGTGGTTGTTAGACAATGATGCAAGGTATGTCACGCTATGCTAGCTCTGCAATATAGGGTGTCCTCGTTCGACTAAGCAGGCTCTCTATCAGACAGTCGCGAAGGTGTTTTCCCTCTGCTAGGTACTCGGTAGATAGAGCGGTTTTAATACGTTCGTCTTACGGTAGTAGTAACGGCCGTTTGGTGGCAGTCGGTAGCTATCTTCTTGCGATACATTCTGTCTTACGGTGGAGAAGCAGGGTAAGGAAAACTGGACCTCGAATAGGCTCAAAGTAACGAGGATGTAGGCTGCAATTTATTGTTGGACAGATGGAACGCACCGTGTAACTCGGCCTTCTATATGGGGAACACGAAGCCATGTGAGCATGAGTCGCTGAGCAGATTGTAGGGGTTCGCAGCCGAGACATATGAAGTCGGTCGATCACATACATAAGCATGGAGAGCACCCTGATGGACATGACTTCATAGCACTCACATCAGCACGTGGTCAATTGATCAGGATCCACACAAACAACCACGCGACGTCAGGACCTATTAGCCCCGACGACATCAACATGCTTGGACTCCACCTCATTGCCCTCGTCGCCAGCATCGCCACTGTAGCCATCGCCGCACCTCCGGCTCAGGGCGACGACAACGGCTGCGGCCTGTGCGTAGACTTTATCAACGACTGTGGGCAGTCCGTAGCCCCACCGCCCTTCCATTCTCTGCACTCACTTACACTTCGACCAGATGGTTCGGCGGCTGCTACAATTCTTGTACCGGCCCGCAACCTGCGTTCACGGCACCAGAATGCCCATGCGACGACAACCCTACCGACGGCATCAAGCGCCCAAACGACTGCCCGAAGCCAAAGCCTGGCGAGGTGTGCAAGTGGTTTTACACTAAGTGTAATAAGAGATATGGTGGCTGCTACCCTAAGGCTGGTCCAATGCCGCACTGGGAAAAGCCAACCTGTAAAGATCACTGATAGTAGGCTTGAGCCTGCGCCTGCACGGCAGTAGAGCACAGGAAGGAATGAAGATTGGAGCGTGGTGGTGGATTATCTTTCTTCAGCCGCCCTGCTGGTCTGTACGTTATTCACCACATTTTTGAGCGCTTACGTCGGACAGCAGGCACGGGATCTGCAAGCGTCGGAACGGAAGTCCTTGTCTCGCCTGGTTCAAGTGGGAAGAGAGATTCATCGACCTTTGAGTACTGATGATGGAGATGGTCTTGAACATGGGGCGAGCAGATCTCCAGGATCGAGTACGACCGCAAGCTCACTTCTCACGAGTATGATCCGCTCCTGCACGCTCGTTGCGTCAAAGACTAAAGCCGTGGCGTACCTATCGTGACCCCATGTCTCATGACCCACGCAAGTCCCAGTCCTTTCGCGCTCAGCATGATGAATCCCCCTCCAACCCACAGCACGAGTTGTGAGCTCGGTCCGGCATTCGACCCACAGCCATACATCACACACTGCATAACGGTCATTGCAACTAAAGAGCTTGCTACATTAAAGAAGGTAGAAAGATGTGCATCGCCTATATTCGAACGAGCAAAGAAGCAGACCGTGGCAGCAGTTGCCCAGAACGTTCAAAAGCAGGTGCGATGGCCCTTACTGTCGCGGCGCATTAGCTCTCACCGCCGAGGATGACGTTCTGAAGAGATGCTGCCTAGGCGGAAATGTATATACCCAGCATGAGACCAGTGAGCAGAGCTACTTGAGCGGCCTGGAAGCGAGGACTGCATCTACCGATTTGGACCTGGCCCGAGAGAGGTAGCCCAGTGCCAATGACTGCGAGAAGTATTACTGTTATCCGAACGGCGGGAAGGCCAATATTGCCTGTCGCCATGAAGCCGCTGGCTGCACCAGTGGCGACTAGGCCGAGTCTTCGATTGCCAACGTATCTCCATATTCGGTCCATGATTGATTGAATCATCAGGTGGCTCAATGTTGAAAGACGCGCAGACACAGCGAAGATATATATGAAGTTGGCCGCGCCCCAACCCTTCAAGTTTGAAGCCACACAGCGTTGGTCTTAGGGCTGTAATCGATGCACCTCACGCTAGACGCTACAGTGTGGAGTCAACAGAGCAATAGCGCCAGAGGCACCAAACCACATTTGATAGTTTCCATCTCGGCAGCCATGGTGCAGGACAAGCGCGATGAGTATGTGACAGGAACGGCGAAACCCTTGCAGCTGTGCTTACTGGCCATGTTCGTTACGCATAAGGACTCGGAGGCGAAGATTTGGAGACGACCGCAATCATACATCACTCACAATTCAGAGGCTAGTGATAAGAATTCGTTGGCCGCCAAGTGCTCGACCTGATTATTTACTAAAACGACGTATTTGCGCGAATCTGCCGCCCCGTAGCTGAAGATCTAAGACGTTAGAGACTCACGTAAAGGCCCCCCCCCCCCCCCCCAAATCGTGCTACAAGTAGGCAGGCGATTAAACGTCCACTTGCTTCTCGGGTCTCGGTCGTAAAGTGTCCACACTGGCATTGAGTTCTGTCATCAGCTGTCACACATATGTCAGTAACTTCCAGACAACAGCAGCGCAACCCCTTGTTCCCAGGCCAAAGAAAGCTGCCTACCACTAAACAACGAACCCGACCCAGAGCCTATACCGTTCGCTCCTCCCTTGTAATCTTCCTATCAACCCCCTCACTCTCTCTGCCATCTTCCCCCCCCCCCCCCCCCCAACTCACCAGATGGAATCCGCAATGTGCCGCCAACAACTCATTCTGCACAGCTGCGGCCACACCACCGTCAAGACCGAGCGCTGCCACTCAGATAAGAAGCACGGAACCATTGTTCCGAAGAGATGTCGGCAGAACTTTTAAGCTTTTCAACCTGGGCAGTTCGAAGAGAGATGGCAAGAAGTGCTGGAAGTGTGAGATTGGGAGGGGAAGAAAGAGGAGAAGAAGGAAGTGTTGAGGGAGGTGAAGTGATGGGAGACAAGGGGGAGTGGTGAAATGAAGAATAAAAAACCAATAATTGAAACCTTATCGATCGAAGGCTTGTTTCGTCAATCTCTGTCATCCCTCCCCTCCCTCTCAATCATATCCATCATAACCTCATAACCGTTCCTGTCGTTCTCAACACGGTCCCGCCATCCGCGCCATCATCGCCAAACCCTCCTGCATCTCACCCTCAGAATCCTCCTCCTCCTCCTCAAGCAACTTCTCAATCGTCCTCTTATCCTTAATCCTAAAGAACGCCTGCGTCCCCTCCGCAATCCTCTTCGTGATAGGTCCCAAATCCTCTTCATTGACAGCAGCAAAGCACAACCTGAAGAACTGCCAGCCCTGCTTCGCGGCAATCTCATCCGTCGGGGAGAACATTGTCCCCGGCGCGACCAGGACCAAGAACGGTTTGGTCGTCCAGAAGGTCCAGAGAGCTGTGCTCAACTGCTCGGGCGTCTTCTTATAACTCGACCAGAGAGGGTGCGATTCGAAGTGGATCTTCAGCCACAGGAACATTCCACCAACAGGCCAGTTGAAGGAGAGGATTTGTGTCTTCTCCACGACTCTCCATTCATCGCCCTCGTCGCTCAAGCTGTTCCGCCTGCCGGCTTTGACGAGAAATTTGCCGTCGTCGAGGATGCGAGCCATTTGGTTCATCCGCCTCTCGTAGTTGCCTCGCAAGCCCTCCAGCCAGCGGACCCAGCCATCTGTTTTCCAGCCTTGGCTGTCTGGAAGTGAACCTTTGCCACCTGCGGCCTTCGCTTTATCCAGGCCCGCGGGATCCGGGCCGAGGAGGAGCTCCGAAATGATGGACTGGACGAAGCCGGAAGGCTGTTGCGTACTCGTCTCCGTAACGCGCAAGAGTCTTTCGATCAATGCCGGTTGCGCAGTGATCCAGCCCAACCGACAACCAGGAGCGACCGTCTTGCTGAAGGTGTCTAGGCGAATCACTCTCCCGTCCGTGTCGATGCTGATTGAGCTGGGGACGAGGCTATCGAGGAATTTGTAGCCGGTGGATTTCCAGCCGGACGGGAGGGGCTCGCCATTGGCGAAGACGGGGACGTCAGGGTTGAAGGAGGTGTTGCTCGGGTCGTGGGTGGTTGTGGTGTTGACTGCAAGGGCGGTGGGGAATTGGAGGTACCAGTAGGGGTCGTCTTCGATGATGAGGATGTCGTACTTGGAGCAGAGGGCGTAGATTTCACGGCGACGTTGGAGGGACAGGACGCCGGAGGTCGGGTTCTGGCCCATGCTGTGTATGTGTTAGCGGCATGCATGATTGTCATGGACGATTTTGACACCCACGTCACGGTGTACATAAGATGCGGCCTTTTGCCGTTCTTAGGGTCCCATTTCTCGAGCACTTCTCGCAGGCCGCCTGGTCCTTCTGCCAGCATACCCTCGTCGTCGATCGCGACCGGCACAACACCAAAGCCTCTTGGCTTTCCAGCCTGGATCGCATTCATGTAGGCAAACTCTTCAACCAAGATGTTCTCCTTATCTCTGATCCAATCTTTCTCTGCACTCCACTCGTTTGTGAACGCCTGCAGCACTTTGCTGAACCCGTCAGTGTTGCCATTAGTCAAGATGACCTCCGGACCACCCTTGTATGGACAGTTCGGGTGCAAGTTCTCTTGTGTGAACTGTCTGACAAAGTTGTACAGTGATGGGTAGCCTTGGGCTGTGCCGTATTGCAGTGCAGTCGAAAGGTCAATCTTCCTGGCTGGGTTCGCTTGCTTGGAAGTGTGAGGAACCAGAAGCGCATCTTGTGGCTGGTTCAGAGGGCTGCTCTCGGTCTTCAAGTTCCTCTCGTGCAATGACAAAGCGGCCAATGCCTCTTCGGCCGGCGGAGGATCGACAGGTCGTGTCTCGGTGGGTTGCCATCGATCTGGTCGCGCGACCTTGGCCTCGAGTGTGTCGAAGGGGAAATAGTACTTGTTTGGTAAGCCACCGGCTAATTGACCAATGCCTGGGATCTCGAAATGCCTGTAAAACATCTTCATGGAGCTGGCATGCCGTTGCTTCGTGACCCTACTGAGGTGATGGGAGAGATCCTTGGGAGGCGGTCGTGTATCGTTGGCTGGTCCATCTTGAGACATGTTGGGCATTGTGGGAGAGGCCATGATTGCAATTCGGTGGCGATGCTGCTATCTGGATGGAGGTCCGACCAAGACGGTCCAGCATATCAATCAGCATATCAATGCCACCGTCGATGGAGGGCATGTCCGAGGTCGGTTCTGATGCCATAGGACACCGCACATACGTTATCGGCATTGCCTCCTTACAAATCAGGATGGGCACTTGAGACGCGTGAGACGGCCAATCAGTATAGTGCCATACGCGAAAGCGCGCCTAGCCCGGGTCATTATGCCGTCGTTTATGCGGCATCATTGAGGCAACCGTTGCTCCGAGTGCCGATATCAACGAGTGCCTGGCTGCCTTGACGATATCATGTCCTATACCTCTTCCGTGCCTGATAGAGTCTCTGGCACAAGTATCCTCCCCTTGCTACGAGGTTCAATGATGATGGCTTCCTGAGGGGGCAGACTCCCAGCCTATATCGTGTTCTCGCCGTTCGCTTGCTCGTTATTATGTCGTTCTATGTTCCAACACAGCACCGACACACTACCGACAGCACACCTTCGGCTCCGGAAGCTGAACGACTCCTTCGCAGCCCCACAGCACTCGCGAGTGGGCCGCTGTGCTGCTGCGTCATGGCCTTTGGAACGAAGCGCTTCGTCCTGTACAGCTCTCAGTGCTGCATATTATTCTATAGGCACGCGTCGCCGGGAATAATACCGTTTACCATGTCAAGATAGAGCCTTACCACCCAGACAGGGTGCAACCCAGCACAGCAGCTCGTCCACGAGGGACATTCGGGTTCAGCCGCCGACGGCAGAAACATGCTCGAAATGTCACCACAGCAGAAACAACACGACCAAGAACACTTCGTTGGCCTCGCGAATGAAGACTCGTCCACACCACGCCCCACGACACCCTACCGCGACTCTCCCCACGACTCCGACTCCGACGACGAGGATGCGCCGCTGCGACCACAGAGCGACGTCGATGGAACGAGGAGAACAGCACAACCAACATGGCAGGACCAACTCTCACATGGCATACCCATACCGCTGAAGAATGCATGGCGAAGCACTGTAGTCTGGGTAAAAGGGCCCCAACCCCCCCGAATCTACACAATCACGCCCATCTTTCCCAAGATCCAGCACGCGCCCATCGAGCTCCTGGACCGATACGCCCCAAAGCCGATCCACCGCTTCTCGCTCCTCATAGCCCTCTACGCCTCCTGGCTCCTCATCTTCTCCCTAATGCTCTGGCGCTCCTCCTTCGCCGCCTCCGTCCCCGGCTACGGAAACCCCGTCCGTCTCAGCTGCGGCGCGCGCTACTGGGGCGACAAGAATAGCTGCGGTTTGAACGGAGATCAATGTCGCCCGTTCGCGAACGATTCCATGGCGTTTCGGTGTCCGGCCGATTGTCATAAAGTCCAAGTGCTGAATCCGCATGCGGTGGGCGATCAGGAGGTCGTGTATAAGCCGCTTGTTGTGGGAGGGCCGAGTGAGGAGGAGACGTGGTATGGGGATGAGTTGCTGGAGAATGCGGTTTATAGGGGTGACAGTTTCATTTGTGCGAGTGCGGTGCATGCGGGGTTTATTCCGGATCGTGAGGGTGGGTGTGGTGTGCTTACGTTGACGGGGGAGCAGGGGCCGTTTGGGGCGAGTGCGAGGTACGGGATTGAGAGTGTTGGATTTGACAGTTATTTTCCGCTGTCGATTGGTTTTCTGAAGGGCACGAGGGCGCAGTGTAAAGATTTGCGGTGGCCGACTCTGGTTCCCTCGGTCATCTTTACTGTGTTGCTGAGCATGTTCACTACGGATCCTGGAGTCCACTTCTGGTCGCTGTTTGTTGCTCTGTTCCTTCATGTTGCTCTGGTGTCGGACCCGCCGGCCAACAGGACTTATTACGGACTGATCAGCATTGCGCTTGGACGCTTCCTACCGGCTTGCTTCTGTGCTTGGGTCACATACAAGTACACCGTGAAACGATCGTTGACTGGCCTCACAGCGCAAGTAGAAAAGACCGTCCTATGGCTAGGCGCTGCCTGGGTAGGAAGTCTCAATAATTACACCCTAGATCGCATACCTATCCAACGCCTCACGCCTCACGACCTCAAAGCGCAGCCTGGCGCAGTTCCTGCTTTGATCATAATCGTGCTCGCCATATTCTGTATCGCACTGGGCCAAGCATGGGCCTTCCGGGTGGAAGGTCGCATGCCTCGCTACCTCGTCATCTACGGCCTGTTCGTAGCTGCCCTACTCATTTGCTTGATCATACCCGGCCTGAATTTACGGATACATCACTACATCCTCGGCCTTCTCCTTGTTCCCGGCACTTCGTTCCAGAACAGACCCAGCCTGGTGTACCAAGGTCTCCTCATCGGCCTCTTTATCAACGGCGTCGCACGCTGGGGATTCGCAAGCATCTTGGAGACCCCCGCAAGTCTCCTTAAAGGATCGCAAGAAGGTACGCTGCTACCGATCGTCTCGGTCCTCGCCATCGGCGCCAAGAACATCACATTCAACCTCGGATCCCTCCCAGCATACGACGCGAAGGCTAAGATCGCATACGACGGCATCTCAGTCCTGGTCAACGACGTTGAGCGATTCCGTGGTTATGGCGATGATCCTTCTTACTGGGATAGCGATAGCGAGAGGGAATGGCGTCCGGGGCAGAATCTGACCTGGACCTGGACGAGGCATAAGCCCAGGACTGGGCTGTCTGAAAGTGAATCTGGAGAAGAAGATTTGCATCTGATGGCGAAGCATTTCCCCGAGTATTTCCGCTTTGGGTATATGTATGGCAGCCGATCTGGAGACTATAGTAAAGCCGGGAAGTGGGATGGTGATGGGAGGTGGATTCCTATGGCCGATGGGCCGAGTTTGATGAGGCATGATGAGATTGCGATTGTATAGATGTGCTGATGGAGAGTTTAGATTGATGGATAAAGAGTACGACAGATAGATTGTATGTATGTTCAGATGATGTACAGATACAACAAAGAGATGTGAGACAGACAAGATGACCGGAAGGGATATGAGGCCGTTACGATGCACTTGGCTCCCGTTCGGCGATGTTGATCCAGCTGGCTTGTGTTGTCGGTATACTCCCCATCGCTTCCTGCTACATTGCCTCCATCATCGACGGCTCACATCGAGGATGGCCTTATTCATAGGAATCAACGCGAAGGCGAATGCCTTGGTCGGAGCTCTTCGCGCTCCAAGCCTGGGTGAACGAAGCGATGGGGCGGGCAGTCGCATCGTAAACACGTGGCTAGCGGCGTCTGTGCTGCGTCGTAGTTCACCGAAGACTGAACGTCTCTTCAGCCTGCTGCACTCCTTCTTCTTCCTTGATCCACGGCCTTCAACATGCCGCAGACCCTCACCATCACAGCCGAACAACTGGCAGCCGCGCCAAAACCCGCGTACGCCAAGCCTACTGAATTCATGGCTTTCTACGAGCGCATCATGGCCCTCGAGGGCAAAGACAGATCACCAACCGGCCGTGCTCGCGGAAGAGGCGTGGGGCAGCCAAGTCTACCCTCGCTAGTCAAATCTCCTTCTAGGCGAGCCATGCGCCACCGATATCAAATTCAGAACTACTGTGACGCCTTCTCCTACCATCCTCTCATGGATCCAGAGACTGGCGAGCCGCACAAGAGCGCCGGCCAGAACAAGCATAGCCACCGCATTGGCAAAATCATCCTCGACTCTCACGTCAAGTACGACGATGACCTTGAGCGCCTGTTCCCCCAACGCAAATACGGCATTAGCCCAGATCAACTTGCGACCGAGAACGGCGCTGCGTGGTGGGTACGGAAAGGTTCGTGATGGGAGGGAAGGTTGGACCAGGGCGGAAGTAAGATCGAGGCAGATGGTGGCTGACGATTTATACTCGATGGTCTGCCTCCCGGTAAACGAGCATGAACTTGAGACATTCCGAACGCATCGAGGTCGAGAGATGCTGGTTCCCTTCATTTCTTTAATGCTGGGCATCGCGAGAGTATCAGCAGATCTTGGAGATGCGAGCAGCCTACTGGTGGAGCGTAGCGTAGCATGGATGAGACCCAGAGATCGATTCGAGACATTGTCCCTTTCCCAGTCTGCTCTACAGACTCTTCTTGGCAGTCAATCAACTTATGCCTGACACACCCTGCACATCACCCTCCTGGAGCGGAAAACTACACCAATCACCCCTCCAATCCTTCCCCTTCTCCTCAGGCCACAGCCCTCGAAACACAGGCTCCACACCGCCCAGGCTTGGACATCGACCCTGGAGTCTCCTCTCATCGCGCTCCCTCCACCGACGGCTCGACCCCGTCTCTTCCACCATCACCTCGCCCTTCCGGTCATCCCGGGGATGGGGTATACACGTCCACGTCCTCTGAAAATGTGCGAAAATTTCCATTATTGGCATGCAGCCGCACCGTGCACCCGGGGCGTCAAGTACACCTGCGTTGGTCACGTTTAGAACAGCGCTCTTCAGAGAGGGACGAGACTCTGGCTTTGCGTGCGAGATGCGCCTGAAGATGGAGGCGACTAGATCACTGTCGACCGCGCAATTGATCAGGCTTCGTCGTGTCAGGTCACGGTGTAAGCTGTCGTCGTGCTGACCTGCGCTGTAGCGGGGATCCGTGCGCAGGTCCGCTTCTGAGGGTCTGGCGGCGCAATCGAGGTGTAGTGCGATGTGTTGGAGGAGAGGAAAGGAGCCTAGAAAGTCGTAGAGTGCGACTTCCGCGCTGTTGCCTTGACTTCGTTGGATCTTGATGTTAAGAGTCTCCAGGTCCGGACAAGATGCGCGGAGTGCGTGAAGGTCCGAGAGTGAGCACAAGTAGTTAGGGAGAGCGAGGCGTTGCAAGGTCGGGCCGTGGTGGTGTAGGACGGCATTTAAGATCACGTCAGTCACTCGCTCGCTGCCGATCTTAAGGGTCGTAAGTGAAGGCAGAGACTGCAGAAATGTCTCCGTGCTGTCTAGGGGTTGGCCAAACACGGTGCTTATGTTGAGATGCTTCAGTGCCGGGAAGCGCAGCTCAGTTGCTGCTCGTGCCAGCACTTGAGCGTGCACGTTGTTGAGCGTGAGCTTCTGCAAGATCTCGAGATTTGTGCAATCTTGCCATTGCTCGAGCTTCAGGTCACATATGTATTCAAACGATAGACTTGTGAGACTTCTCCTTGAAGCTGAAAAGTCCGGTGTGGTGTCAGGGAGCGCCAAGCCGGGAGATAGTCTTTGTGATTGCGAAGTAAGTATGTAGCCTTTCGGTCGGTGCACATATGATACTTCCCTAAGGCTAGGACTGCATCGTGACACCAGCTCTCGGATGGCTTCCAGATGATATTTGGTCTCGATCATTCGTGCCGTATCGCCTCCCACTTTGATCGCGTGCAGATTTCGCGAGGTGATTAGGGCCAGTTCATGTGGTTTGAGTTGAAGCGGCTGACTCCAACAGGTGTTGCTAGGGTCTGCGAGACAGTCTAGACCGAAGTATAGCATGTGCAGTCGACATGCTGACAGCTGATCTCTCTGAAGCACTTGCAGGATAGATGATGGAAACGGCGAGCAGCAATCATAGAATAGATTCGTCAATGCTGTAAGGCTTTCGATAAGCTGAGCAATGCGCCTCCACGAGGTCCCGCAAGCGAGTGGGACGCGCCGTGTCTCTTCAAGACCTTTCGCAATGACCGATTCACCCCAGGCACGATCGCTCGAATTTTCGTCTGCGATCGTGAGACGTCGCACTTGCCGAAAGGCGTTGGCGGCGCTAAGGATAGAAGACCATCGCTCCGTATCAGCTACAAGCTGTTCCGCGCGTCCGATTCGTATGGTCAGGCTGCGGAAGAGGACGAAGCGAGCTGCACGGCGGCATTGCCAGTTCACACGAGAAATTGCTGCCACGCTCGGCTTGTGGGCCACGTCGAGGAACTCGCAGATGGTCTGCAACACTTCCATCGGCAGCGCGTCAAGCTTGCTGGGGGCCATACTTTTGGTGGCGACTTCCGGGCGAACAGACGATGGGGGCGGAAGATGTAGGGCGAACAGATGATGGGGGAGAAGATGGAGGTACAAAGAGAAGTAAGCCGCAGTCAAGCTGGGAGATCCATATCCCAATCAGTCCTGCCCCACATCTTCCAGGCGGTTAATAAGACTCCAAGCCTCGTGGTAGGGTGTTCGTTCCCGTTAAGCGCTTCGTGCTTTGTCGAAGCAGACAGAGACTCGGTTCGAAAACACTGGCACGAAACTCCTTGGCGAGGTCATACAACCATCCGTGAGAGGGCACAGCGCATTACGTGGACTTCGATGTACTGAGATGCATTTTCAGGAGAATGCGGACAGGGCGTGTTGCTGGAAGATACATACAGTAGATTCGAATCTATGTAGGTGTGTGAAACATCGCCAGGAGTCAGTGGCAAGTCAGCCGAGCCGAAACTCATTAGCCGATGCTATCCGTCTGTCTTTCTTAAGCCCGGAATGTTCCCTCACATCTAGGTACAACGAACGCCGTCCCATCTGTTGAGCTACACCAATGCTGCACCTGTGCTCTATCATCATGGCGCTCGCGAGCCAATCCTGTCGACCTTTCGGCAAAGCATCACCCTTGCTGGCAGAGAAGTGCCGCCCTGTTGCACGCTGGCTACCTCGATGAGTGCCAGGGCCAGGCTTGGACCGTTCTTGCTTCTCGCTGGCGATAGAGGCAATGCTTATGATATGCAAACTTCGGGTAGACTCTTCGCTCTAGCATGTTCGCCAAGAGATAGCGCGAGATTCACGACCTCGAGCTCTGCCTCTGCTCCACTACGACTTTCCTAGTAATACTGCCCTCCTCGATAGCTCCAGGCTCTGGGTTGGAACCTCCTTCCGCAGTTCCGTATACACTCGTCACGCCGCCCTCGTGTGAACGATTGTGGGACTGATAATGCGAAGTGTCGATTGACCCGAACTGCCTTTCGTGCTTCCACGTGTCATCGCTGCCGATGCTCATGCCTCTGGATTCAGCTTGTGACTCACGGATAATTTGGCCATTCTTCGTCTCGATGTACTCAGACGAGCTTGCCTTCGAGCTCGTCTTACCACCGCGAACAATCTTTCTGAGACTCCGTAGTGAGACCTGGGAGATCGCGCTGGGCAGGTTCCGGAACTGCTGACTTTCGACAAGCGGCTTGAGCGAGGGTAGGCAGCAGGTGATGTTCGCTACGCCGAGCTCGATCTGCGACCAGAAGAGAGCGAGGCTAACAATACCAAAATCATCGGCGCCTGTCAGTCCCAAGATCGAAGCTCCCTGGTTGTGCGTCTTTACGGCCCACCAGAGTTCACTGTACAGTGCCAGTCGAAGTGCTGAGGCTGTCACGCAAAATGCTCCAAGAGCGAACATTCCAGTGAGAGCGACCTTGGCGCGAGTGCGCATGTTAAGTTGCCAAATCTACCACGAATCAGTACCTCGATATGGTATTCGCGAAGCCGATTGCACTTACCAAAGGCATCGGCATGACAACAATAAGCACATCCATGAAGCAACTCATAAGTGAGTTTGCGAAAAACACAGCCAGACTGTTGACGCATTTAGGGCTGAAGAACTGCGGTAACGGCACATAATTCTCGCCGACATATTTTCCGCACTGGAATACTGAAGCACCAGATTCAAGGTCAGCAGATGGCTTAGACATGGGAATAGAGTCCTTCGGTGTACTCACGTGTGACGAAAAAGAAGGTGATACCCCAGGCGACGGCCAGACCGATGATGGCATAGTTGAAGATGCTGAAGAGCTTCCCGCGGAAGATTCTCCTGTAGAAGAAGAGGAAGGAAAGCTTGACCAGTGTGATACCGACATACCACATCAGATTAAAGGACCATTCCACCTTATCGAGAATCACGATGCCCGGAAGGTTGAAGTACGTGTTACTCTTGGGAGAGTGGTAGCCTAAGGCATGTCTGCGAGGTGTCAGACAATCCGCATTCGCCGCCCGGTCCATCCTACTTACGGTTCGGATGTGACTCCAACAAGGAGATCGATGGAGCATGCGACGAGAATAATGGCTGAAGCAATGGAAAGATAGTCTTCGACGCCTAGGCTGATCTGCTTGAGATGCCGCGAGTACACCCTGTTCGTGACAGCTAATATTGTTATCACAGGGAAGACGACCGCGACCGTGATAATGCTTCCCGGATGCACATAATGCTCGCCCATGGTGCCGGCCTAGATGTCCTGGATTGATGTCGACGAAAGTGCCAATGCTCGCGCGAGCGGTGCTGGCCAAGATTTGAAGCAAATGGAAAGACAGCGATCTGTTGAGGAGGATGCAACCATGTGGCACAATGCCTTGTCTTATTGCATAACAACGAGCAGGCTATACTATGGCAGGATTCGGCCGCGTGGCATTCACCCACTGTTCTCACATGGCGTTCGCGGGTACGAGAGAGCTCGGACACCGTGCAGACATGCGAGACGTGAATGTACACCTCGTTGGCCCCGGAAATATTATGCAATGTAACCGCAGATCTTGCAGATCTTTGCCCTCCATGACCGTTCAAGGGTTTGCTGCACAAGCTCAGCTCTGCTCGTGCCAAAAGCCCTAATCATGTCAAGCTTCGGCAAGTATCGTGAAATGGCTTAGACTAGAGACGACATGCATGGAATCCAACCGGGGGCTGTGTTCTGGCGTAACTTGGTCTTCGACAGGATTTGGCCACTTCAGCTGCACGGTAGCTGGAAGAAACGATCTTGCGACAGCTTATCTCAAACGACGGCATTTACAACATCGATGCCAGCAATCGATTGGGCATGCCCTCACACGACTACGTTAAAGAGCGCCTGCTCAACGAACAGGACACTGATTCTGAGCTGGACAACACATTCGCAAGAGATACTCGTCCAGAGAGACGGACATGGCAAGAACGACAATCGACGAGCTGGAAGCCATTAGCAGTTCTGGTCTTGACGATTGTCATGTCGAACATCTGTACTGGACTTTTTGTGGTCAGCAGATTAAAAGGCGGCCCCAGCACAGCAACCAACACTGCCGTACCGCCGAAAACAAGCAAAGCTAATATACAGGAGGATGATCCTGAAACAATTCGTAGGTAGTTCAAGCTGAACACCATATCATGTCTGCTAATAGCACGTCGCAGCACGGGTGGAAGATTTGCCCACCTCATATACTCGCTTCAAGTGGTGGACCGCATGGGGGATGGAAGCAGGCGCTACAAATGACACAAACTTACCATCCGCACATGTTGCCGATGAACTATGGGAAGGTGTCCTGCCCTCTCATGGTCTAATCGCAGTCGACCGAAAATGGGCCAAAGAGCAGCATTGGCCGGAATCGATGTACCTACCCAAGGACGAGCACGGCAAGGAGAAGGGCGTTTACCTTCTTGAAGGATATCATATGATCCATTGCTTGTCGATCCTCCGATTGAGCTTTACCGAGAGCAGGAGAGGACTGCCCTTGACTTGGCCCGTTGGACATACAACGCATTGCTTCGATGCGTTGAGACAGGTATGGGCTTTAGATCGATTTCGTTCACACGATCCCGGCGCTGACAGTTGTGATCTTTTGTGCAGCACATCCAATGCCATGCGGATAATACGCCTTTGTATACTTTTGGAGATTCTACGGCAGGCGATGGGCAACTGCGCAAGTGTAAGAGTTGGGACGCTTTGCGGGACTTTGCGACGGAGAATTCTGCGTGCTACCTGGACAGCACGAAGGAGATTCCGTTGAGGGACCATTTTGGCTACTGCGAGGATGGGCAGCCATATCAAGGTGGCCGTGATGGTTTGCCGTAGTCATGTCGAATTTGAAGATTGTCACGCATTGAGCTTCTTACCGTCGTCTATGCATCATTCTGATGGAGTGACGGATCCAAGCAACAGCTTGTAGCGTGGATAGACGATGCGCTCGCGACTTTCGTCTCTTTTAAAGCTCTATGAGCAGTGCCGCAGTCGCTTCAGCGAAACTGGCTGCTGGCAATGGGGAGTCAGGCGGTCGATACTATACTATGCAATATTCCGCGCCATGCTCCCGGGGGTAGGTCCGTAGATTAGCCGTCCCTCGTTCCTTATAGTAAACACGCGTAGAACCTAGGAATAGCGATATTCTTTCCTAATCTTATAAATATTATCGTGTTATTAATATAACCTCGTCGTCGCTAGTCCTAGGTATTATTTACCTTATATAGCGGTAGGCTCTAAGCGTCGTAGTAGTACTACCGGGCTATCTTTAAGACTAGCTAAACGCGCTCGATAACTACCTCGTTGAAAGCCTTATAATAATATACTCTAAGCTCTTAAGTAGTCGTAGTTATAGCCTCGATTAAAGCTATCGAAGTCGCGGAAAGGTAAAGGCCGAGCTCTTATACCCGTACCGGAGAATAAGGAGGATAATAAAGAAGCGCGTCTTTACGACGATACCCTAACCTAGTCGATAGGCGTAGGTAGAGGTACTAAGGATAATAATAACGCGGGTAACGATAAATAATAGGAGGTTAAATAGGTAGAAGATAATACTAATAATACTACCGAGACTAAGGTATTCTCCTTTAGTATCGCCTTTTGCGTTATTTTTAGTAAATAGATACTCGCTATTAAGTCGTAGCCGGTAGTAAAGAGCGATAGTACTACTTATCTTATAGTAGATAATTAGAATAAGTTCTTAAGCGGGTAGTTTAAGTCTATCGATAATAGTAGTCGTCTCTTAGAGGATATCTATAAGGTTATTAATATACGTATTACCGCTAGCTACGAGCGCTCTAGACTTTGCTCTCTCGTTAATAAGATATCGAATAACGTACCTAAAGTAGAGATAGATATAAGACGCGCTAAATAATAGCTAAAGATATAGTATAAGATATTAAAGTAGGGCCTTAATATTAATATTATTACGACCGTAATCGAGCGCGCTACCGTACCTACTCGTATACCTAGAAGTTAGCGACGCGCCGTATAGAGGACTACTACCGATTAGTAGCTAGTATAGATCCGGCCCGGTACGTATAGTACTTAGCGTAGTACTAAAGATATTAATAATAATAATAGATTATTTACGAGGTAGAATTACCGCTCCGCCGTACCGGTATTAAGGTAGATAAAGACGGTCGGATAGTACCTTAAGTAATAGGCTCGGACGACTTCCTTAACTTACTTAGTAAGTAGTAGCGCTACGGTAATAAGTACTATAAGAACTACGGTAACATATACTAGTAGACTAGTCCGGATAACCCTTAAAACTACTATAAGATATATCTAGAGATACTACGTCGATAGTAGAAAGTAGCTATTAAGGGAATGTCGTAATATATAGTACGCCTACGACCTACTAGTCGTAGATAAACTAATTATTACCTTCTGTTATAGACGCTGTACGCGTCGTATAATATACGTATACGTATTACGTGTAGCTTACTAAGCTAGGCGTAACCGTATGTTATATATAAGGGTTAGCCTAGAGGCTACCCCCTTATAGTAGCTCGCGCGTATAAGCTAGATAAGAGTAAGGTGTATTATATACTAATAGATCTAGGCTCTACGTTAATAGCTAAGTTATAGAAAGAGAAGAGTAGGAATAAGGATAACCTATACGTAGCTATAATATCTAAGTAAGGTAGTATTATTAGTACTACTATAATTAAGTAGTACTTTAGCTCTCGTAACTACTAGTCTTCGAGTCCTCGTAGACGCTTACCTTTACGATTACCGCCGGTATTATTTAGCTCTTAACCTACTATAGAAGAGCTAAGCGTTACTATCCGGACCTACTTTAACTAGCTTATACGTAGTAGTACCTACTAGCTTAATAGATAGACCGATCTCGATAGTATATACGACCTTCTTATAAACGAGAAGGACTTTAATCTTTAATAGTTATATAATATTAAGTAGGTAGTATAGGTAGACGTATATAGCTTAAAGGAAGGATAATATTCTAAGCTATAGTAGGGGATCTAGAAATACCGTTATTCTTTAGCGTAGCGGTAGAATAATCGAAGTAAGTAGGAGAGAGATTATTAAAAAGTTTAGGCTACGTTTCCTTAATAATATATATATATTTTTAAACCGTTATAAGGCGAGGTTATTATAATAAGGTATAGCTATCGATCTATACTTTCTATATATTATATATCGTATTATGTTATACCTTACCGTCGCCGTTATAAAGCTTAGAATCTATACTAGCTCTATATTATCTAAAGCCGAGTCTTCCGATTAAGTCGGGAAGGAATCCTAGGACTTTTACGAGTATACCGGGATACTCGGTAGAAATATATAATCTAAGGGTCCGTAAAATAAGTTATATATATATAATTTATAACTATATATCTAATTTATACGCGATTTTTTTATAATATAGCGCCTATATAGAACTATAAAGATATATAAAGAAGTATAGAAGGTATTACGTTATTATAGAATAATATTATATAAAGCTCTTTAATCGTCCTCTCGGCTAATATCCGGACCCTATTTCCGATATATTAATAATAGCGCGCTTACGATACGCGGGCTAAGGATACCTCGTACTTCCTTATTCCTCGCTCTATTAATATATACCTACCTATAACTATACTTCTAAAACTACGCGCTCGTATCTACCTACTCGAAACGCTTTATAGCCTCTTTATAAAGTCGCTAAAGCGATCGTACCTATCCGCCGCCGCGATGTTCTTCTTAATCTACGCTTTTAGTACCCTAAATAATAGCTCGATAGGATTAAAGTCTAGCGAATATAGTAGGAGATATTATAGATATATACTAGCCTTTACGTAGAGCCGTACGACCGTCTTACTACGGTAAATTAACGTATTATCTATTACTAGAAAAGAGCCTCTCTCTAACTACGGTAATACCGTATACTCGAGCTACGCTTTAAATATCTTAGTAGTAATACTACCTTAGAATACGAGCGTACCCGGTAAATATCTACCCTATATTATAGCTAGTAGTACTAACTACCGTACCTCTCTTTTATAAGAGCCTTCTTTAAATTAAGGTACGCCTATAGGTATCTAACTAGTCTTACGCTAACCGGTACGTTTATTTAAAGCGCTCTTATCTATATAGTAGATACGACTTATTAGTATTATCTCCTATTTACGCTTAAACTAGTCGCGAACCTCCTTATTACGCTCCTTCGCTAGGTAATACGCGACCTTCTTTAACTACTAATGTCTACTAACTACCCTATATAGGCCTGTCCGAGTTATAGTAGTATAGAGCGGTACTTACGTAAGCAGGGGTATTTACCGGTCCTAGGACCGGGAAATTAGGTTACGTAACGAGTAGCGTAGTAGCTAGATAAAA
>LIHB01000209.1:0-18435 GCA_001297265.1 Mycosphaerella arachidis
TAGCGGTTAGGTAAGGTTATATTCTAAATAGTAAGATTAAATAGTAAGTTAAACGCCTCGAAGCTATAAGGGTTTCTTAGCGTTTCTTAAATATAAAGGAGATTATCCTTTAATCTATCCTAATCTATTAATCTATTCTATAGATTATATAGAGTAACGGATTAATTATTATCGTGCTTTATTCTAATCTATTTAATCTACTTATAGATTATATAGAGTAATAGATTACTCCGTAGTAGCTATACCTTCCTAGTTGTAGTCGCATCTACTTAACTATAGAGGCTCTAATTAGTCGCTAAGCATTAGCTTAATCTAACCCGTAATACTAAGTTCTAGGAGCGGTTTAGGGATCTTATAGATTAGTATTTACCTCGAGCGTCTATTAAAAAGGATAACTTCTAAGGTAGGTTTAAGCGTAACTATAAAACTACTATACGGCGTATAGTTCTAAGACTACCTAGATAGCTTACTAATAAGGCGCGTTTTAGGAGGGCGTTCTTATTAGAATTCTCGAGGTTTAACGCTTATTTAATATTATAGAGTCGGAAATACCTAGTAGAGATAGTCTAGGCTTAGTAAGGTAAGAAGCCTAAGGATTAGGACTTTAAGGAATATATCCGTCTCTTTATATCTTTAAGTAATCTAATTAAACTAGAGGACCTAGATAATAGCTCTCGAAGTTACCTCCTCCTTTAAGGACTACCGGAGTTAGTTACGAAGGTAGTCTATAAGGCTTACGGGCTTTACCTAAAGTAGCCTAAGAAGTTTAGGGACTTTTAAAGGATCCTTAATAAAGCTACTAGTATCGTAGACGGTAAGGAGGGATAGAAGGCTATATATACGGACTTCTCTCTTACTTTACCTTAGCTTTACCGGTCGGTTATAAAATAGATACCGCGCCTTAAGCCTAAGATTAATACGCTTAAGAAATCTACCTCTAGGATATTAATTAATAATAATTTAATCTAGAAGGTAGCTAAGATAAGTATACGTATATACTAGCGCGGTCGCGTCGCGGATACTAGGGCCTTCTATCTAAGTAAGAATTAACGCTCCGTATAACTAGAGAGGTACGACCTAGATAATAAGCTATAAGTTTACGTAATATAGCGGGCCCCCTCTTAGAATTATAAGTTATCTAAGGTAATAGATAGATATTACTATAACTATAGTAGCTTAAAGTACTAGGCTAGTAATTATAGAGTAATAAGGTCCTTAATATCTCGAGGTTACGTATACCTTACCCTAAATAACTAGTAGTATTTAGGGAAAGAAGGGGATCCGTATCCTATTAAGTCTAACTTTTAAAGGGACTATAGTAAGCTAAAGCTTCTCTATATACTCCCTCTACTTAAGGAGTACTATAGTCTAATTAGGTTTAATAACTAGTACGAGATCTCTATACTTTATAAGTATTAGATAGGTAGAGATATAATACTAGAGTAACGAGGGTTATACCTCCTAATTACTCTAAGCCCTCTCCTAACTTTAGGCATTTAATAGAGTATAGCCCTTAGGACGCCTACCCTAGCTAATAGTATTAGGTTTAGTATAACCTATAATCTTACTAAGTTAACTAATAAGTTAGGTAACCTTCGTTTAATTGAGATTTATTCTTATTAAGTAGAAGTAGGAGGGAGAGTAGTATAAAGTAGTAGTAAGGTAGCGGTTAGGTAAGGTTATATTCTAAATAGTAAGATTAAATAGTAAGTTAAACGCGTTAAAACTATAAGGGATTCTTAGCGTTTCTAAATATTAAGGAATATATTATTCGGATCTATAGTATTTATCTATAGATTATATAGATCTAAAGGGTCTATAGTATCTATAGAGAGACTAATAGATCTTCTATATAGGGAATCTATATTATAAGATACGAATCCTAGTATTATTATATACTAGCGCGGGGAAGCCTTAGGCTCCCGTACTTAGACCGTAACAAATTAGTATCTTAGAAGTAAGTAGTATATTATATATATCTATCTAAGATTAAAGTTTACTATAAATAAAAAGCCTATAGGTAACTAATTAAAGTTACCTATTTCTTAGTAGTAGATATCTTAGGTTTAATAGGCTATAGCCTAATTACGCTTAATGTAGTAATAGAGCTAAAATAAAATTTAGTTAAGAGTATTAATATTATAAGAGTAGTTAGGTATAGAGTAGATAGAGGAGGGGTTATATATATAAATGTATACTAGTTAGCTTAGTTATCTACAAGGCGTAAGAGCTAAAGAGATTTACTACAATTAGGCTATAGCCTATTAGACCTTAGGCATTAGCCGCTAAGAACCAGGTAACTTTAATTCGTTACCTACGGCCTTTTTAGATAGACACATGCAATACACTGCCTGCTTTTGAAACACCTATCATAATAGCCCAGATCAAGTAGTACCAATCAACTTGCCATAACGCGATATGCCTTCCTCGTTCCCGGCTTGCTTACATTTGCTTAACTGTGCCGTAATAGCACAAGCTTACCTGGCCAGACCTAACGTATCATCGGAAGAATTCTCCATCGTCGGGTGACTGTAAGTGACGAAGCAGTCTGCAGTGTGAATTAGGGCAGTGTGTACCCTTGTCTCGGTCACGTCTCGCGGATGACTTCCTCGTGACCGCACTTCTCGGAGTTACTCTCGCAATCCGAGTTGGCAGTCCACGGCGTGAATGAGGTCAAATTACCTCTCAGCTCAAGTGACCCAGATTTTAGACCTCATAGCTCGTGGTCTTTATCAGGTTGAGCGATGGACTATACCAGTCCGACGACGGCGCTTGTACAAGGACTGATAACTGTATCGCATGTCATATCGTCCGACCTGATGTCTACAACTTGCTCGGGACCCATTTCGGCTGCTTCTTCTCAGCGAAAGCCCTTAGACCAATGCCCAAGTTATCTCCCTCCCGCAAGCCCTTCCCATATCGCAGCTCTGTATCTTGACTCGCTCTTTCGACGCTGGCGTGCTCCCAGCTAGCCCGCAACCCATGTCTCGTAACAATGATTGCATCAGGGCTAAGACTCGCGACCTTGGCTGCCAATTCCACGGCTTCTTCGACCACGCTCTCGTGGGTTTTCGAAACGCGATTGGCAATGTTGTACTTTACGGCTTCAGCAGCTGACAGGAAGCGCCCGGACATGGCGATCTCGCTAGCAATGGTAATGCCTGCCAATCGCACAAGTCGAGAAAGTCCACCAGCTCCAGCGTAAAGGCCACGCATTGCTTCGGGAAGACCGAAGACAGCGTTCGGAGAAGCGACGATCATGTCGCTGTGATTGTACATCAGTGGGAGGTTCGTACCGCGGGCCGTGTCCTAGACTCACCTGCCCAGACATATCTCAAACCCTCCGCCCATGGCCCAGCCGTTCACAGCAGCGATCACAGGCTTCTTGCCAGCTCTTCTGCTGATGCCGCAAAATCCGCTGTCTGGATGTCGAAGGAGTCTTTCATCGGGTACCTCCACCTTCTCACCTCTTGCTGCAGCTTCTCTTGCGTTAGCAAGATCACGTTGCTCCATCAAGTCCTGTCCTGCGCAGAACGCCCTCCCACTGCCAGTGATGACCGCAACATTGAGTGACGGCTCGCTGTCAAACCATTGAAAGAGGTTATCGGCTTCCCAGTGCGAAGCGTATGGTAAACTGTTCATGGCCTTTGGCCGGTTGATCGTGACGAGCAGCACATGAGGCCTGGGGTAGGAAATGAGAAATGTGGGGGTCCGTGGAGGTTGCGTCTCTAGCGGGGAGGCCATGATGCCTTTCTTACTATCGTGTACCTAGAATTAAGAGTAGCAGTTGTGGGGTCCCAGAAGCAGATGGGTAATGGTGAGCGTCGAGCTCTTTGGGAAGATGCTGGGTCTGCGGATCAGCCGCACGTCGACACGATGCAATGATTACGACTCAAAAATGTACACTTGCCATTAAGGATGCGTATGCGATCACATGTCAATGCCTAGGTATTCGTGCTTTCGGTTCATCTTACCCGACATGAGCGGAGAGAAGAGCACGGATCACGGGGCTGTTGGTTGCTATAGTACGCCGTACACTAGCTCCTGCTCGTACGGCTGCCATGCCTCCGCACTACCACGATGTCATAGCTGCTCGTCATTGTCATGCTCAAGTCGAGATGTCCACTGGCCGGTGCCTCAGCCATGCTGTAATACAACGGAAGGTGCGCATGCGATGCAATGCACGAATCCGTAGTTACCGGATAGTCACAGCTCCTCGCTAGCATACAGCAGCCACGCGGTACCACGACGTTGACATGCCCGAACCAGTCACGCATAATGGCCCGAAGGCACATGGAAGCCGAGCGATGATGGATGGTTGATGCAAAGAAGGTAAGAGCGCGATCAACTGGAGGCGCCGGCGAAGAGCTGGGCATGTACACTTCCATTGTCGATGGATGTGAGCAACACGACAGTCGTCTCAGTCGACGCTGCTCCTCCGACGGTATCGGCTTCAGCCGCTGGTGTCATGGCAAAGCGACACAACCTGTAATCGTGGGAGCGCATCGAGTCAAACAACTAGAGCATGGGCAGTGACACTCGTTGCTCCGCGACTCTGCTCACTCCGCCGTGTAGTTCTCACTGATCTGGTCCAGCACACAGCATTGTGCCATCGAGATACCGGTCGACTGTCGAAATAGGACTCGTCGTGGCGTTGCTGCATGGAGACGTTGGCCGCGGGTCGTTAGATCGTTCGGCATTCCATCTGCACAAGGTGTTGCCCTATACGCTGCGCAATTCCTGCCGATGCCACACCACGCCACCAGTATTGGATATTGATATGTTGGTAAACATTGTGACTCGCTGACTGCTGCATTGACCCTTGTTGCTGATCTACAGGTCGATCTACAGCGTACCACATGACTTTACCTTGAAAGATGGCCCTCGTGCAAATCTTGGCGTGCAATCGCTTGTAGCTTTGCCTGCCATATCGTCTATTTTCGTGTTCCTCAGCCTTTCGCACGGATGCCGTGCTTTTGCGGTTGCCTTTCTCTCTGGTCAGTCGCAGGGGACAGGCCTGGTCTTTCGCATTGACAGGGCATCAGATGCCGCAGCTTGGCGAGTCGAGACCAACTCAATGTCAAACCCCCTCACAGGCAGCTGTACGCAAGCAACA
Organism: Mycosphaerella arachidis; assembly: GCA_001297265.1. Lineage (NCBI taxonomy): Eukaryota > Fungi > Ascomycota > Dothideomycetes > Mycosphaerellales > Mycosphaerellaceae > Mycosphaerella > Mycosphaerella arachidis. The sequence goes on from LIHB01000209.1 coordinate 5,117, forward strand.
GTGGTTACCAACAAAAGCTGCAGCACGACTTCCCTTCAATGTTTCTTCACACCACTATTTTCAGCCTCAATTAGGTGCTGTATGCAGCAAACACGGACTTGTGGAATCGCGATAGTCGTAAAGTGGGGTCCTGCCGCCCTTGTATGCACGCCTCGTTCATAGGTTGCTTGGTCTCCACTTCGAGCTGCTGTCGCGAAAGAGCCCGTCCACTTCACCTTTTCCTTCATTCACAAGAATCTCCAGCAAACACTCGCTCACGGCATCAAATCACGAGCTCGCCCTCATTCGACGTACTTCGAAGACATGGGTGAATAGATCCAGATTGTAAGTCACATCCATTCATACATCACGCGACCTTGCTGCAACAACCGCGACATTCAACGAGATCACCGTCGAGAACCAATGTTTATCATGACCGGATCGGACTTTCCTCCAAACAAACCATTGGACTTACCCCGTCAACACTTCCTGCGCGAGCACCCTTACCAAGACCGGATACTACCCCCTCGGGGCAGGATGACGATACAGCTGCCAGGACCTGTGCCACTGCTCAGGCAGATCTCAAACTTCTTCCTGCCTCACCAGAATGAAGCATCGTCGAATGCTCCTTTCCCGACGGCTGCGCCGCCTGCGGATGGCGAGCGGGCCCGACTTCTGCCTTCAAACACTACTTCTGACCCTTTTACAAACCTATTACAGTCAGCATCTGACAGACTTGAGAACAGGCCGCTGTCCGAACCGGCAGCCCGACCCAGCATCCGGCGTGGTGTGACGGTAGCCGGTGTGCTCTATACAGACAACACCACAGAATCCACTTTTGTCGACAGTGCCATAGCACCGGCGCAACCAGTCTCCAGCGGGGACCGGCCTACAAGGAGAAACTGCGCAAGACCGTATCTAATCCGAGCTGCCACCTCTACGAGCGCGCTCACAGGGCGCCACAACCGCAACATGACCACAGCATTTTCTCGCTTCACGCAAGTTGTATCAGATAAGCTTGAACTTGGACCTGGAAGTTCTCGCGCGCATAAGAATGCGCCACCTGCACCATCAAATTGGGATCAAGAAGCACATCAAAAGTACATTCTCAGAATCTGGGATGCCATCGACGCACGAGCAGCCAATGCCAAAGTCGACATGCCTACCACCGCACGAATCGTTAGCACAGAAAGGAACATGCTGCACGCATTCCCCGAGTTAGGCGAAGGCAGCACTCCTCTCACTCGCAACTGGATCGAATACGTACTGGGAGTCGCTCTACGGCACCCATTCTGCACATCAGAGAGAATGGGACGCTGGGAGCTACTGGCTTCTAGTGGAGGCGACAGGGGAACATGGGGACCATGGTGAAGTCATCCTCCCGACACCGGACTCCTGTGACACAGACGAACAGGCGATCTCGGCGAGGTACGGCGTGGGGCAATTTTGGAAACGGCTTCTTTTATTCAACAGCTCTGAGCGTTCGGCGGCATTGTCGAGGAAATCACCATTTGCATTGTTGAGAGATTTGGGGCATGAAGCTTGATGGAAACTCTGCCGAAAGGGCACGAGCACGTCTGCGATAATGCATGGAATATGAATGGAACGAGAACTTATGGGTCATGAGCATGAATTTAACAATCTGGGCGACCTAGAAACGTAAAGGCGTAGCGGCTACGAAATTTGCTTAATCAATAGTGGGCTGCTGCGTAAAGATCCTTGATGTCTTGCACCAGCTCTTTCACTGTGTGCCCACCATCACAGTCCGTCCACTTGCCACCGTCGCGGATGCAGCGGATTTCGTTGTTGAGGCGGATTGTGCAGCTCTTCGTGACGCCTGCGCTGGCCGTGCGGTTGAAGGAGGCGCGGAGACTGTCTACAGCGAGATAGCCGTCGTCGTCGACTGTACACCTGTTGAGCTTGCTCGTGTCAATGCCGTGTTCGAGAGCGCAATCGTCAATAAGGTCTCGTTCGGGGATCCTCTGGTACTCGCGGCTCATGCACATTGTGAAGCCGAGATAGATCTTTGGATCTGGGTACAGCTTCGCAGCGCAGAGCTCGATGATGTTGCCAAGACACTCTTCGGGACCGTGCATACACTTGACTCCATCGTCGTGGTCGGTGGAGCTGCTACGATGTCAGAACACTCAATATCGATCAAGGTAGACTAGCACTTACGACCCGATGTATGACAGCCTAAAATCCACCTTGTCCGAAACCTGCTGCATTGTCGGGAGCACAAGGTCATGGAGACAGTCCCTCGCGTCCGGGCACTTGCTCATGATATGTGCTTCTAATGGCACTCTCCCTTCTCTCACCCAAGCTCCATCGTCGTCGCTGAAGTCGTCCTGGGCAATGATCGTCATGGCGAAGAGCATGAAGCCCACAAGAAGACCTGTTACGCCGAGCATGATGCGTCTGTGCCACTTCCCCGATGTTGTCGACGACCATTTTCGCCAGTACGCTTGCTGGGTGGTTGTCAGTATAGTATTTGGTGGCAGTGATAGAGTTCGCCACTAACCTGAGCCGTCCTGACGTTCTGCTGAAGCTCGGCTAGGGTGGGTTCTGGCTGAGCATTATTAGTTTGCACGCTGAGGAGCGGTTGTTTCTCCGTGTCAGCCATGGTTGAGGTTCTGTACGACAATGTTGGTTGGATCGATGTTTGTGCAAGAAAGAGAGACAGAGAGAGAGGGAGAGAGAGAGGCTGTGGCGTGATTGCTGCATGTCATGAGCCTCGCTTACATTGCCGTATGCAATACTAGCGCATGACAACACCAACTCCATCAGCTTTCATTGCCTAAACACAGCGGCATCATCACCACTATATTTGATCGATCATCACGACAGCACTCCACGCCTGCTGAACTTCCTATCAACAAAACATGAAGCTATATGAAAGACTCCTTCTGCCGATCGCTAATATGCTTGCAGAAGGAGTGTGTGATAGCTCCTGGCACGCCTGGCACAGCTAGGGATTTCCCATAGGGCTCTCCACGGGGACCCTCAATACCGTTCTCGCCCGCCTACGTGTTATCAAAGGACTAGCACGGTCTCTTCAGATGCCCTTCAGCACATCAATGAGCTTCTCCACGGTCTGGAAGTCCTTCTTCGCTGCTTCGTAAAGTCGCAGTTTGGGCTTGACGAAGGCCTTGTCGTACTCATCCCTATCATCCTGCCAGTCATGCTCATCCCGCAGCTTCAGAACCTTGTCGTACTGGGCTTCACTGCATCTGACGGCACCGAGCAACTTCTTCTTCCAGGTGTTCTGGTAGGTGGTCATGATGAAGGCTCTGGTCGATTTTGAGCTTGAAATTGCCGTGGCGATGACCTCCAGATCCTCTTCCAGCTTCTTCATCAAGACTTCCTCTGCCCTTCGCCGGTAGACCTTCTCCATCCGCCTCTTGATGTACTGGAATGCAGCGGATAGAGTCATGGTTCGAACTGCCTCGTCCAGTATCTGGAAACTGACGACGTCTGCATACTTTTTAGCACTGGTCGAAACATCAACGAACGAGATTCTCACCTTCGTCGCTGGTCAGGTCCACACTGGAGGCTGGAGCACGTTGCTGGGTTGGGACAGATCGATTCTCCTGACCCGGTTGCCGCGTGGGGCCTGGTGCTGGAGACGTAGTATCGCCTACACGTGTTACAGCAACATCATCGTCCTCTATGGCAATGATCTCTGGTGTGACTCGTTGCGTCTGACCAGGAATGCGACCTCCTGCCCCAGCTTCAACGCCGGGACGCTGCCTTTTGGACGTGGAAGCCTCGACGCCTCTCTCCGCTGGCCTCTTGCTCACGCGCATTGAGCTGATGGCGCCTCCGGTGCCGCTGCCTTCCTGTTTGAGTCCCGGCTCTGGACTGATGAACAACCCAGCTTCTCTGCCGCTGATCTCGTTTGCTGGGGTCTGGTTCCTGGAAACACGGCGCAGAAGTGAGCTGCCGAAGTTGGGTTGACGATCGTCCATGCGGGATGATACTCGGCGCTTCGATGATGCGTAAATACTGAGCTCACGTGGTGCAAGTACAGACTATCCACAAGTTCGAATCTCGGGGCAGGTTTTGTTCCCTACTGGATTTGAAAGTATGCTCGCTGTCCCGTAGCCTGGCTGCACAAGTCTCGTTTCTGTGAGGAGCTTTTCAGTTGCTGACGGTATTCGCTTCCTTAGCGTACGACTCTGGTGGTTGCGGAGTTAAGTTCCAGCCGCTGCAACGAAGGCCACGAAGAAGAGTCTGTTGTCGTTGTTATCGTCGCTGCGATGGTAGCGTGTGCTCGTGCGGGTAAGTTCGATGACCTCGGGGATCGCGCAACCGATCGCCTCGTCAAAGGCGGATGACTGGATGATGTGTAGTGGGGAGATGCCTTCAAAGCTCAAGTAGACGCCGAGATGTCTTCTCGTGGTGCTCGAGGCGGTCTGATGCTGCGAAGAGGTGGGCGTGGAGGTTGAACCTCTCTGGAAACTTCCTGAGCTGCCTGCTTTGCCAGGCGGCACGCTACGACGTGGTCTGGTGGACGGCTGTCGAGAGTTGTTCATCCCTGGCTCTGGTGAAGCCTTGAGATGAAGCCTCTGTCAAGCACTCACCACATGGCAAGGCTGTGTCGCTCCTTCAGGATTCGGCCGCTGAACGTGAAGTGATGCTCCACCCGCCATGTGACATGGTTCACTTCGCTGCCATGGGACTAAGTGGCCACGTGCACATCTGCGAGCAAAGACTATTTCTACGTAGCTATTAGTTCTCCTCTCTCGACATACCTTGAACAGACCTCGACAACCACCACAGCGGTATCTACCGCATCATACCAACAACAACAACAACAACAACAACAGCAACAATAACCGAAGCCACCGGCACTTTCATCGCCCATCATGGCTCCCTCGGCCGCAGCAGCACAACCATGCCCTCCCGACAGCTCGACCCCAACGACACCTACAAACAACGACCGAAACCGCCTCAAAGAATGTCCAATCTGCACCTCCACGGTTTCCTCCTACAGCAAGTCCCCCAGCACATGCCAAACCATCCACGACAGAGCCTGCAGCGAATGCTGGGAAGTCCATCTCAGCACCGAGCTCGACACCAAATCCACGACAAGCATCCAATGCCTCTTCTGCCACAACATCCTCAACTCCCAGGACTTCGAGCGCCTCAGCCGCAAAGCCACCTTCGAACGCTTCCAGCACAAGATCCTCGAAGCCAAAGGCCGAAAATGCATGGCGCGCTGTCGAGGAACAGAGTCCACTCCTCAAGCCTACAACCGCGACACTGACGGCCGAGTCTTCACTTGCACCCTCTGCTCCTTCTCCGTCTGCAACGCCTGCGACCGACCCGAACACGTTGGCGAAACCTGCAGCACCTACCGTACCCGCACCAAAGACTCTGGCCAGTACTCCACAGCCGGCATGGGCACCTTCATTCAATGTCCCTCCTGCTCGACTTACGGCGAAATCGTCAACGGCGGCTGCGGCTACGTAGAATGTAAAGACCATCCCATCGCCTCCACTTCGTCGTCGTCAGGGGGCTGCGGTCACCGCTACTGCAGCCACTGCCTCGCGCCCTGGGTCGGAGCAGGTTCCTACTACCTCCTCGGCGCCACCGCCCACACCCCACATGCCGTTACTACTCCAAGATCGACAACAGCATCCATGGACTCAAGCACAGGTTTGGGTTGGATGCCGAGGGCCAGGCGAAGGAGGATGCGAAGAAGGCGAGGCAGAAAGAGAGTGCAAAGAAGAACAAGTTGAAGCGGGAGCTGGCACAGGTAAGGGGGGAGCTTGAGGGCGCAGGCGGCGGCGGGAGCGGTGAAAGTGATGAGGGTCACGGTGACAGTCCAGAGTCTAGGAGGAAGCGTAAAGCCAGTGACGAAGGCGAGATCAGAGAGGACGCTCTTCAAGGGCAGAACACTATAGTGTCGAGTCCTAAGCCACCAACGGCGCGGAAGCGCGGTAAAAAAGCAGCCGGCGAAGAACCCAGAACCGAGCCCGTGAATCCCGGGGCGAAGGCGAAGCGGGAGAAGCAGGCACTTCGCCGAGAGAAGCGCAAAGGCTTCGAGCAGAAGAAGCGCGAGATGGAGAATCCCAGTGCTGAGTTGCTGGCAGCGTGGGAGGAGCAGTTCGGCTCAGCAGCGACCCAGAGAGAAGACAGCATGGTTCGAAGAGTGTAGAGAGAGTCGAGTTCGAGGTCGTTAAACATCTTTCATTCGTAGCAATCCAGTCGTGACTGCATGGAAAAGACTCCTCCAGCGCCGTCGCTAAGATCAAAGCATAACATCATCACTTCGTATCTCACGAGACCATTGCCTCGCCAGCAGGCTCAAGACCGATAGGTATGGGGAAGGCCGGCAGATCTACCTTTGCCTCTCTTGCTTGTGCTTCTGCCCATGCTCTTGCACGGACGAGCTGTCTGATCTTTGCTTCGGATCGCTGTCCTCTGCTCTCCAGTATCGCTTTGTTGACTCTAGTTGCCACCGTCTCCCTCAGTTTGAGGTCCAACAGTTGCTTCGTTTCGACTGGCATTTTGTCCTCGGAGAAGATGGTCAGGGCCATGGTGTTGTTAAGCGCCGTCTGGTAGTCCTGATGTGTTGGTGCTTGAGGTGCGAGCTGTTCAGTCGCGAACTGCAGGACTGGCACCCAGTTGCTGGAGGGAGGGTTCGTGCTGCCATACTTCTTCAGGATGGGCCGGATGATCTCGATGAGCTGGAGTTGGAGCAAGCTCCAGTGGAGAGCTCGGTTCTGGTCGAGAATCTGTGCCGACCATGTTAGCCGCTGTACACCAAGGTTGTGCTTGGCAAGGTGAGGTATATTGCTTCGATCAGACTGAGGACTGAAGTATGGTTGTTTATCAGCAACATCCCGAAGGGTGGCTAAGAGTGGTGCATGAAACTCAAATCATCATCAAAGGTGGGGGGGGTGTTGAGGATGGGGTGGGTAGACTTGCTTGTGTGTCAACCTCGTTGATCATCTGAATCGCGTCGTCCAACCTGCCAGCATGGATGGAGCTCCGAATGTTAACCCGCTCTCGGATGCTGTCGACGTCCTCGGGCGAGCAGATATTGGTCTCCTGCGCGAATTTCTCCGCGGCACCAGGGTAGCCCTCGGAGAACAGGTAGTCCATGATGACCCAGTTGATGTCACTATTGGGATCATGTCAGCGACCATGTACCGACAGCCTGCTCGCGCACAACCGATGATGCCCACGCTCACATCAGAAATCAAGTTATATTGTTCTCCGCATTAGATCTAGGAGAGATTCCCAACTTGTGTAAAGAAACATCACGTGAAGGGAGGGCGGTCCGTGAAGGAGGATATGTGTGTACGGTACGCACCTCTTGCTGGGTTTCATCTCTTCCACCTTGCGCTCGAAGTTGTGTGCGGGACGCATCGTGGATGGTGGAAAGGCGGCACTCTGCGTCGTCGGCATCAGTTCTGGGGATTGCGACTTTGACGGTGGGACGAGGGCATTGCGGCGCCTAAGGGACGGCGGTCGCTGCGCATCGTCGTGGGACATGGGCGGCATGTCACGTCGACCGCAAGCTGATGGGGGAGGGGGGGGGACGCACCATTTCTGTCTTCACCCAACCGGCGAGTGTCCAGACATAGCGCGCACAAGCGCCAGTCTGGTGTTAGGCAGGCGCTGATGAGTGCCGTGCGGGAAGGTAACAAGAGTCTTGATGTTGTTGTTGGAGGTTGCTGGTATTGCTTGTGTTCCGTTCCTGCAGAAGAACATGATGAAGCGTGCAAATGTGTGAAGGGCCATCGCCGCCAAGGCTGCAGAAGTCGAAGACTGGAGTACCACACCTTCTGCCCCCATCTCTCTCCACCCCATCGGAGCTCGAAGCCTCTTCTCAGTTTCTTCCGCTTCGTCCACACTTCACCTCGCTTCATCACCTCCACCCCACCCAACGCGTCTTCCTTCGCCCACTCACCATGTCGACGATCGAAGTCACGGCCTCCGTACTCTCCATCCGACTACCATGAGCCTTCCTCAGCTGCAGCTCCCCACAAGCTTCTACAACGACTTGCACAGCGGAGGACGAAGCGCCAGCTTCAGCGAGCGCGTCAGCGACAGCAGAAATGCACGTGATGGCGACTCCCGCCGCGGCAGTAGTGTAGCTGCGAAGGTTCATTACTCGCCGCCATGGCATGATACCAGTATCATTGGCATTGCGGGAAGTTCAGGATCTGGCAAGACATCTCTCTCTGTGGCCATCATCCGGGCATTGAATTTGCCATGGGTTGTCATTCTGAGCATGGACAGCTTTTACAAGCCTCTTACCCCTGAGCAAAGTGAAAAGGCGTTCAGGAATGAGTACGACTTTGATGCACCAGAAGCGATTGACTTCGACTTCCTGGTGGAGAAGTTGAGGGATATCAAGACCGGGTAGGTGATGGAGCTCAGCATTGATGTAGACAGTCCACTCACTCGTAGCACAGCAAGAAGGTCGATATCCCAATCTACTCGTTCGAAAAACATGCTCGGCTCGACAAGACTAATACCATCTACTCGCCACACGTATTGGTGCTGGAAGGCATCTTTGCGCTGCATGATGAGAGAGTTATGGACCTGCTAGATCTCAAGATCTTCACCGAAGCTGATGCTGATCTCTGCTTGTCGAGACGACGTAAGTCTATGCTTGTCCTGGCTATGGCCACTCCACTAACATAAAAATCTAGTCGTTCGTGATGTGCGTGAGCGCGGCCGAGATATCGAAGGCTGCATCAAGCAATGGTTCTCCTTCGTCAAGCCAAACTTCCACAAGTTCGTCGAGCCACAACGAAACGTCGCAGGTACGTACATCGTTTGGTTCAAACTCAGCCTCCTCCTTTGCGGTGATGATCAAACCTTTAAGCATAGTTCACCTGAACTTCATTGACGACAACGAAGTACCATCTTTCAATCTTGTCTGATCCAATAGCATGCACATCCTCCTAGCATTCAGCAATAACGACTGAGAACGTGTACTGACCATGCAACTGCTAGACATCATTGTCCCTAGAGGCATCGAGAATAAAGTCGCCATCTCGATGGTATCAGACCGCATTCACAAGACCCTCGACCACAAATCCCAAATGCATCGCATCGAGCTTAAACGCCTAGGTAAAGTTGCCGAAGACGCACCACTCTCCCACAACGTCGTCGAGCTGCACCAAACCAACCAAGTCCGTGGCATCAACACGATGCTCATGGACCCGTCCCTCATCCGCGAAGAGTTCATCTTCTACTTTGATCGCTTGGTAGTGATGCTCGTGGAGCAGGCCTTCAAGTCAGGACTTTGTTATAAGGAGAAGGAGGTGAACACACCAGTACCAGGTCGAAAGTACCAAGGCCTCGCGCTCGACGGCGAAGTCAGTGCCGTGGTTGTACTGCGTGGTGGTTCGTGCTTGGAAACAGGCTTGAAGCGCGTGATACCAGATTGCCGCATTGGACGTATGCTGATCCAGTCGAATCCTCACACGACTGAGCCGGAGCTGCATTACTACAAGATGGCTCCTGATGTCGCCGGTCACAAGCGAGTACTCGTGTTGGACCCGCAGATGAGCAGTGGTGGGGCAGCCTTGATGGCGGTGAGGGTGCTGCTGGACCATGGAGTGGACGAGAGCAGTATCGTCTTTGTGACGTACTCGGCTGGGAGAAACGGACTCCAAAGGCTGATGAGCGTCTTCCCGGATATTCGAGTCGTGGTTTGCAGGATTGTGGAAGGTGATATTGAGGTGAGGTGGGTGGAGCAGAGGTATCTTGGGTGCTGAAACAGTACAGCGTTTGCATACACCAGCACGTCAAACCGAGTTTTACACCACTTCGACCCACTACTTCTCTGTCGCGTCTTGCTTCTCGGTAACCCGCGACACAGCACCTACATCAGCCCCAGCGTAGTGCTTTAATGCCGGACAATGTTGTCTGACAAGCGGAGCATTGTATGTGATCATTCCTAAACGCACATCTCACTTCCGCATCAAGCCCGCATTCGCAGTCCAACAATACAAAATTCGACAGTACCTAAATCTGCTATCTCATCACCATCGCCTCTCTTCGGGCATGTGACTGTTTGTCAACATGTTCATGCACCTTTGGCTGCCACCACGTGCGCCTCCTGTCAACACTGGCGCGAACGCTCTGCCAAACGTCCCTCCGACTCCAGCACTCAAGCCGCAAAGTCGATATTGCGCCTCCTGTGAGGAGGTTAGGTCCGCACCAATGGTCCAAAACTCTCGACGGCCTCACCTGCGACCATCCGAACGAGACCTGCCGCACCTGCTGGAAGAGCTGGGTTGAAACACAGTTTCTCACCAAGTCCATCGACCAAGTGTCCTGCATCACCTGCCGGAACATCCTCACCCAGCACGATATCCAGAACTTCGCTGGTGTACGAGTACATGAGAAATACTTCGATCTCGAGCTGAAGACAGCACTCTCTGCTGATCCCGACTTCGTCTGGTGCATTGCACCCAACTGCAAGTCCGGACAGATCCATGTCGAAGGTTACCTTTTCACTTGCGTTGGCTGCAAACGCCGCCACTGCACTCTCTGTCAACCGCCTTGGCACCAGGGCAAGACTTGCACAGAGTAACAGGAAATGAAGAAAGCCGAGCTCGAGCGTACGAAAGAGGAGCAAGACAAACGTGAGCGAATCAGAAAGGAGGAAGAGGAGGCTGGAAAGGCACTCGAAAATTTTGCCAAGACTTGTCCTGGCTGTCATTGAAGAGTTGAAAAGATTCCTGGGTACGTTCATCAGGTTGTGTGCGTTGGCGCCTTAGCTGACGAATCACAGTGGCTGTGATCATATTGCGTGCACCAAGTGCCGCCACGAGTTCTGCTGGGTGTGTCTCGCGTCGCACGAAGCGATCAATAGGGAGGATAACACTGCTCACAGAGAGGATTGCAAGTATCATCGAAGCAGCTGGATCTGGCTTGGCCATTCAATTTGCATTAGAACGTGCGCGGTCGTGTGCTGCTACCGCACAGGCAGTGACTGGGCTGTGGTGCGGCTACTGCAGCGAACAAGGCTTACGGGAGAGCTTAAGCGGACGGCCATTATTCTTAGCCAGAGGGCAAAGAATCCTGGAGACCTCGGGATTCCCAACAAGGCTCCGCAGCCCTTCGAGCAGAGTCTTTAGTCTAGCGGACAACGTTGTGGACACTTCAGATGGAGTGAAATAATCGCCAGATAGCTGTAGAGTACGAGTCGCAGAGCCTGAAGGTCTAATCGCATGATCAGACACAAATTATTCTACTGGACCCTGGTGCCATCACGGTCTCAGATAGGAGGCCTTGGAGTGGGCCTCCATTGACAAGATCAACATCCCGTCCACTCATTCACTCACACGAGCAAATTCGGCCCGAGCGCAGAAACTCTTCTCCCAAGAAGTTAGCCACCTCCGCAGAACGCCGACCTGCATCACCTCGGTAGCCTGGACATCACATGCCGTGCCTGTATCATGCCTCTGCTCGAATGTGATAGCGATGCAAAGTAGTGAATGTCTGTGACACGGTGAACACATTCGAGAATCCACCCTGTGCTACCGTGCTTCTACATGAATCTTGAAATTTTCAACAGGCAAATTCCAACCCAGAATCGCCACCCACCTCGACACTCTCACCTCCAATCCCATCACGTTCAAGGCTATCCTGTCTAGTAAGTGTCTTCTCGCGTACGCGACTACAGAGCACTCGCACAGAAGCTCAACCGTCAGATTCCCCGATCATGGGCGTCCTCGACCTGCCAGCAGAGCTTGACACACCATCTATCAGCTCGCGCTCGTCGATCCTGACAGCAAGAACTTCGACACAACATCAGTCACGTCGCTTCTAACACGCTGACATTGACATGCACCCAATGTTGATATGCAACAAAGGCTACGGATGGCCGCGCCCCACCGCACGAGCCGAGCACGTGAAGGAGGGGCAAATATGTCGTCATCAAAAGACTAGAGTGGCATCATCTTGCTCCCTGCACGTAGCCCTACTACTTACTACATTATCCGGCGCATACACATTCCACCTTACTCATAGCGCCCGCAAAGATTCCACACACGATCACATATCCTATAGGCAAGGTACGTCGCTGTTCCTCGACACAAAAAGCACAACAACCACGGGATTGACTCGGCCCACTTACGGGCAAGCTCGGCACATTGGATCCGATTGATCACCTAAGCGCAGTTTCTTGCGGCTAGAATCATCTCCCTTGCATGCTCATTATAAAGCCGACATGTCAAATACGTCCCCTTCTTCACTACATATACTCTTGCTCCCCGCCGTAGACCTACATGTCTACAGCTTTCCGACGAACACTACTCACCAACGCACGTAACTTCAGGCCAACCATTCTTCAAACCCGGAACACATACCAATCTATCTTTGCGACTACCACCCGATACTACTCAGCAACCATGAGCAAGGAGGGCGTTCACGTTTTGGGCAGCAAGGCCGACTACGACAAGGCGCGGGAGGACAAGGACACTCTCATGGTCATCGACTGCTTCGCGACATGGTGCGGTCCATGCAAAGTCATCGCGCCACAGGTCGTCAAGTGAGTATCACGGACATTCTTCAATCATGTGGCGAGCATATGCTAATGCGTGAGACAGGTTCTCCGACAAATACCCCCACGTCCGCTTCTACAAGGTCGACGTCGACGAGGTCCCAGAGCTCGCACAAGAGCTTTCCGTCCGTGCCATGCCAACCTTCTTCCTCTTTAAGGGCAACAGCAAAGAGCCAATTGAGACCGTTGTCGGCGCCAACCCAAAGGCGCTCGAGACTGCCATCCAGCAGCACGCATAGAGGGGGTGAGAGGGGCATTGAGAGATGCATGATACCAGGGACAGTGTACACATACGGGAGGTTTAGTCAGTGGCACTGCAACATGCGTGGCACCACTTTTCGGACGAACTCATGTTCCTGCATTAGACAGCCTGTAGACGGCCTATCATGAGCACTAAAGGTGCATTTTACTGCAAGCGTTCTTTATCGCCACTTCGATGTTTTGATCCCAAATCGCAATATCACCGGTTCCGAGACTCGAGCGCAACCCTTCTCGACGCGACATCTCCATACAGGTCCCTATCATGTCATGAAATTCACGACATGTTCGAAATCTCGAGACGTGTAGATCGCACGAGCACATCTCGAGGTCTAATCGCCTCGACGTGTAGATCGCACGAGCACATCTCGAGGTCTAATCGCCTCGACGTGCCCTTCCTCGGTGCGGACAACCGAAACCACCCAACCGCGTCTTGGTACAATCGAGAGAGAGAGAGAGAGAGAGAGAGTCTGCACGAAGACAACGTGCTAAAAATAATCTAGTTGGTGCAAATTGCTCGCAAAGGCTTTTTCTTTCAGTC
>LIHB01000210.1:0-18207 GCA_001297265.1 Mycosphaerella arachidis
TACTCCTACTCGACGAGAACAAATCTCGATCGAACGAAGGTTACCTAACTCGTTAGTTAACTTAGTAAGATTATAGGTTTAACTAAACCTAATAAGTACGCCTAAGTAATTTAAGCTCTAAAGCCCGAGAATTACGGGGTAAGCAAAATTTAATTAGGACTATAGTATTCGTACCTGTACTAGATTCTACGTACCCTAGAATCTCGTACTTAGAAGAATCGCGAAGAATCGCGTCTTTCGACGATAATAATAACGACGTATATACTTAGAAAATTTATCCATACGTACGGCATACTTATAGAACGTACGTATGAGATATAACACGAAGCGATAGCCTAGCGATTGGGTAAAGCGCGATATATACGTGCTATATACTTCGTAAACGCATAGGTTCATGAATTTGTCGTAGTGTCAGTTTTGAACGTTTAGGCCACCGTCGATCTTCGGCGCGTGTGACGGCGCTTCTTTCACGAAGACGAGCTTCACGACGGCGATGCCGCATGCACAACATGGATGATTAAATTCCTGCATCGCACTCTATCGCACACAGCATCCGCCTGTCGACAATCTGCAAACATGTTGACACACAGCACCACGGCACTCAAGCGATGGTCATGTCAGGACAAGACTCTCCCAGCAGTCGACCAGATCAAGGCGATTCACGTCTATGACTTCGACAACACATGTAGGGCGAGGTCCCAGTATGGCTTTAGAGATTGACTCGCTCTGAGACTGATGTACAGGATGCAGTGTTCTCTTCGCCCCTCCCCAACAAGCAACTCTGGAACACGGGCACGTGCGGACAGCTCCAAGCGCAAGAATTCCTGCACAATGGCGGCTGGTGGCATAACCCGAACATTCTCGCAGCGACCGGTCAAGGACTTGAGATTGAGGAGAAGCGGGCATGGGAGGGATGTTGGAACGAGAAGATCGCAGAATTGGTACGACTGAGCATGAAGGAGGAGCACGCCTTGACAGTGTTGTTGACGGGCAGGAAAGAGGATGGATTCAGCGATTTAATTGGCCGCATGATTGCATCTAAGGGCCTCGAGTTTGACATGGTGTGCCTCAAGCCGAGCGTGAGTCCCAGCGGAGAGGTGTTCGGCAGCACTATGCTCTTTAAGCAGGCACTCCTTCGCGACATTGCGTTCACATACCACAACGCCGAAGAACTACGCATCTACGAGGATCGAGTCAAGCACGTGAAGGGCTTCCGCGACTTCTTCTTCGACCTCAACAAGTCGCTCATGGACAACGGCGGTCCTCGGCAGCCATTCGTCGCTGAAGTCATCCAGGTCAGCGAGCAGGAGACGAACATGGACCCAGTGACGGAAGTTGCCGAGGTGCAAAAGATGATCAATGGCAACAACCAGGCTATTCTTGATGGTACAGCCCCACGAGGTACCCGGCCCTACAGGATTAAGCGCTCCGTCTTCTACACCGGCTACCTGATCGGACAAGACGACATCGAGAAACTGCGAAGCTTGGTCAAGCTTCCCGCCAACTGTCCAGAGCACGAGGTGCGTCATCTTGCTAACAACATCTTGATCACACCTCGGCCTGCGCCACGCACCATTCTCGACAAAGTCGGTGGCATCGGAGCTAAGATGACTTGGAGAGTGGACGGCATCGCTGCAAACGAGAACAGGGTCTGGGCCGCACGCGTTCAGCCCACTGTCCCAGGCGCAAAGTACTTTACAGAGAACCCCACACCGTGCGTCGTGCTCGCAACCAGAAGACAGGCAAAGCCCATCGAGGCGAGCTACATTCGGAACTGGCAAGCTGTGCCTCAAGATCAACAGTACGAGTTCGAGACGACAGTCGGTGAGAAAGTGCTGCTTCGTATCGAAGAAGAGTTCCCAAACGAAGACGACTACGAAGCATCCTTTCCTAATGCCAAGAACGCTCGCAAGCACCCTCGGGAGGAAGACTTCCCTCCTTTAGGCTCGGCACTACGCTCGGACGTCAAGGCGTCACCGCGCAATCAACGCGGCGATCAGCAACGCAACGACGGCAGCTTCACTTGGAAGAGTAGACCGAACGGCGGACGCGGAGGGAGTCATCGCGGCAGAGGTTAGTCAATCCCCAGGACAGCAGCACTTGCTGAGGCACTGCTACGTGTCGCTCGAGTATAGCTAACACGCCTGTGATTAGGTGACGGGTTCCGTGGTGGTGGCCGTGGACGCGGCGATCGAGGTGGTGGCGGACGCGGCAGAGGCCGCGGAGGCTATAAGAGCCTGGATGACAACGTCGGCTCTGGGTACGGCAGTGGTGGAATGCAATACTAGCATTCTCCAGTGATGGGCTGTTTTGAGTGTGGGCACCATGATATGTTAGCGAGGCGCATGGCGTTTTCGTAGAGAGCCTACGAATGTATAATGTTGCTTGTTCAGTCGCCAGGAGCGAAGTCACGTCCTTCCCGAAACAAGCTACTGTCAAGCTACTGGATCGGCCACGACGCTCAGAATATCGACCCTATGCTGGGTATCTACCTTTCCTCAAACCTGAATTGCCGATATCTCGCCAAACCCCATTCGAAGTCGCACTCTCAAGGCGCGTCACGATCTCTCTATGACAATAGAGCTTGTCAAGCTGCCGGACGGCTCATGCGGCTCAAAACATCGACCTCAAACTCGATATCACCGTTCTCAAGGCCCAGAGTTGAGAATTATACATTTAGCTTACTAGCCGTTGCGACATCGCCCGGTCAAGGCGGCGGATTACGATTACGTAGCTTGCCTATAGCGCTATACAATAGGGTTTACGGATAAATTTATAAATTCGTGAATTTGTCGTAGTGCCAGTTTTGTACGTTGAGGCCACCGCCGATCCGCCGTTCCGCCTCCTTCATCCTCGTCAACACTAGACTCCTCTTGCTTTCTGCCACGACTGCCATATGAAATGATACATGGCGCGTGCAACGACATCTCCATCATGTGGCAGTCCTGCTCTTGCAATGCCATCGGCAGCAACCTCGTTACTCAGGATCCCCTGTTCCGCTCTTGAAGACGCAGCTCTTTCTATCATGAACTTGTCGAATTCGGGATGCCCTTGTAACGTCAGGATTCGGCCGGGCTGATACAGGCCGTGAACAGCACAGCGAGCAGTCGAGCCGATCGACTCGCAGCCCACGGGAACCGATTCGACAATATCGCGATGCATTTGATGTAGGATCTACTCGATGCTGTCGTTAGCATACACGAGAAGCTCCTGTTGACAGGCTCACTCCCTACCAGATCCTGTTTGCCCTCAAATATAGCACTTCCTGACGGCGTCAAGTTGACCTCCGTGGCCGAGATCTCATAGCTGTCACTCCTTTCCACTGAGGCGCCCAGTGCGCGAGCAACGACTTGGTGTCCGAAACATACGCCGAGGATGGGTATGCACAAACGATACGCCTCTTGCACGAATTCGATCAAGGTCATAATCCATGGATCCTCAGCGTTGCCATCGACGTCTCTGCTGCGTCAGCCTAATTGCACACTGGTGCTGATGGCGGAATTCACCCACTAGCTTCTGTGAGAAGAATGGCGTCAACGTCGTCCAGTCGAGGATATGCTTGCTGGCTCGCGACGTCCCATTTCGAGACGATCATGCGCGATCTGTCGCCCAGGTTTGCCTTGGAATCTCCTCGCTCAAGGAGCCTCTGGAAGATGTCTCCATAACTACCGTACCGCTCTCGTATGGCAGGAAGCGGAGAATCGCATTCCAGAACGGCGACTCTCAAACTCGCTCTCTCAGCTGGCTGGGCCATGCTTTCCGATGACCGTCAACGAACGCCAGGTCTTCAGATCAGAGTTACACGTGAGTTTCGAAGTCTGTCAGGCTGGCTCAGTTCGGGAGCCATTGCCGTGCCGTAGCTCTGGGTCATCAGCAGAACGACACAGTCGCCCATGGCAGGTCGGTATCGATCGCAACCTGGCGACGTGGCATTCACATATGATATGGCTCACGTGACCGGCGAAACACGTTCATCGTCCATCTGGCAGAAGATTTTTCGAAAGCTTACGGAAGTATTCGTGTAGTGCTGTGTGACAATTGGAGGAGAATCTCTGCTTGTTCCTGCAGCAGCGCCCACGTTTCTTGCCCCACTTGCCCCACTTGCCACCTGGACCACATCCCGGTAGAACTAAAATGTGGGAGGGTATTTATCCACCCGGACCACATCACATCACTATCAAGAAGGCACCTCACTCAGAATTCCTCGACCTGAAAACCACGTTGCCCAAGATCTCAGAGGCCCAACCCAGAAACATCAGAAACACCGCAAGAATGGGATCCGCACCCCCACAAGTCACCAAGTATGTAGGCGCAGAAACCATACCCCGCGATAGCTCTCAGTCTAATCGATCATTGTCAGGCGCACCTACAAGCTCAACACTGGAGCTGAGATTCCCGCAATTGGTCTTGGAACTTGGCAATCACCACCAGGCCAAGTCGAGAAGGCTGTTGAGGCAGCACTCAAGCACGGCTACCGACACATCGATACCGCAGCAGGATATGGCAACGAGGCGGAAGTCGCAATTGGCTGGAAGGCATCAGGCGTACCAAGAGATCAGTTCTTCTTGACAACAAAGCTCAACAACCCAGACCAGGGCCGTGTCGCAGAGGCTTGCGATGAGTCGTTGAAGCGCCTGGGGACCGACTACCTCGACCTCTTCCTCATGCACTGGCCACAGCCAGTCGACCCCAGCGACCCGAGTGGCAAGAAGGCTCTCGAGAACTGGGACTTCAAGAAGACATGGGCTGAGATGCAGAAGCTCCCAGCAACTGGAAAGGTCAAGGCCATTGGTGTATCCAACTTCTCCAAGCACCACCTTGAAGAGCTCTTCGCCGATCCGTCGTTCAAGATCACTCCAGCAGTGAACCAGGTTGAGGTGCACCCATGCTACCCATCCTTCAAGCTCGTCGAGTACAACACTTCCAAGGGCATCCACACCACCGCATACTCTTGCTTGGGCTCGACCGACTCGCCTCTGTACAAGAACGACACTCTCGCCAAGATTGCCGAGAAGAAGGGCAAGACTGTCCAGCAGGTGCTCCTCCAGTGGGGTCTGAGCAGAGGATACTCGGTCATTCCCAAGTCGACCAGCCCGAACCGCATTGAGGCCAACTTTGCCCTTGATGGCTGGAGCCTCGACGACGAAGAGATCAAGGCCATCAGCTCGATCAAGGACCGCTTCAAGGTCTGCGATGGTACATTCTTGCCATACGATGGCAAGGAGGCCAAGCTCTTCGTCGATGATGAGTAGAGGATTTTCGGGACGTGCTGCCTGCACCCGGAACGAAGAAACGGAGAGCTAATTCGTAGGAGGAAGCTCTCGCCTGAACATGAGGTCGATTCAATGAGATTCATTCGCATGTTGGTGAGCGCGTCATACGCCAGCCATAGATGTGAGGGCTCACGGCGTCCGTTGGCGGTCGGTTACATTGACAACATGTCTGTCACTGCCCGGCAAAGCCGGTGCAACGGATATCCAGGCATTGTCTTATCCAAAAGCTCGGGCTACTCAACTTACAGCGTTCACGTAGATCTTGAACCATCGTGGGATACCTCCCATCACAATCAAGCTCATCGCCTGCAACTAGCAGCTCCGCCACGAGAATTCCTGCTGATCATTTACCCGGACTTGCAGCCAAGCGTCATCGAAAGCTTGTCTGCGCTCAAGCCTTGACCTGCTTGTCCTCTATCTTCCCTGCATTCGAACTACTCGAATTCCATCGCGACTTCGCACTTCGAGGGCTTGTGTACATCCGCATTCTACAAGCTGGCACAACATTACGGGCCTTGAGTCATGCGTCCAGCGGCAGCACGGCTGCAGGCGTCTCAACAACCAACATCTGCGATTAAATGTCTCACATACGTCATCACACGGATTTGGCATGAAGCTAGCACCTCGAATTGAACTACTGAAAAAGCCCAACGTATGCACGTGCTTGAGACCGGCCGGTTCTTGTGCATTTCCAGGATCGACCACGACTCGAGCAGGACCAATGCGGATATCTACCACGTTCTCTGCAAAGCCGGGGCATGTCCCAAACACATCTAATCCGTGATTCTGCAGGTCGTAGTCTGCGATGGGAGTGCTTAAATCATGGTCTTGCCTCTGTCTGGACACTTCTCCGAGCTTCTTCTGTAAGTTGATACATAGAAATCATGTTCTCTTTCACTTTCTTCACCGCGGCACTGTTGGCTACTGGTAATGCCGCGCCCGGGGGTTATGGAAGTTATGGACCATACGGCAGCTACGGTGGCTACGGAGGGTGACCATTACCTCTTTCATGATCGGCAACAACCTCACTGATGACCCTTCAGCAAGCCAGCGAATGGGAGCGGTAGCCAACAGCCACCGGAGAAATACGTCGTCTCACTCGGTCCACGCCCGTATTACCTGGTCAACAACATGACCGACAGTGCTTTGAAAACCAAGCTGAGCTCCTGCAAGAACCTGGACTTCTCGGTCACCGGCTTCACCTTCGGCCATCGTGGTGGAGGCACACTCCAGTTCCCAGAAGAGTCCGCCCAATCTGAAGACGCTGGCGCTCGCATGGGCGCCGGCATCCTAGAGTGCGATGTCTCCTTCACCCAAGACCGAGGTCTCGTCTGCCGCCACTCCCTCTGTGATCTCCATACAACAACCGACATTCTCACCCGTCCGGAACTCGCCAAGAAATGTGTTGTCCCCTTCACACCCGCCAACGCCACCTCCCCAGCCAACGCAGTCTGCTGCACCTCCGACATCACAATCGCCGAATACGGCACCCTCTGCGGCAAGCAAGACGCCTTCAACGCCTCAGCCAAGAACCCCAAGGACTACCTCGGCACCGCTCCCAGCTGGCGTACAGAACTATACGACACATGCGGCAAAGTCTTGACCCTGAACGAGTACATCGACCTAGTAGAAGCCGTACCAGTTCAACGAAACTTCACCCCTGAGCTCAAGACGCCACCCCTCCCATATGTCCCAATGCCTTTCAATGGATACACCCAGCAGCAGTATGCCCAAGACCTCGTCGATGCGTTCAAGAAGAAGGGAATTTCCTACGACCGCATCTGGCCGCAATCTTTTTTGTACGATGATATCCTCTACTGGCTCAAGAACGACCACGAATTCGGAAAGCAAGCTATCTTCCTGCAGGAGTACGACACGTCCGCGGATATCGCCAATGCTACTCGCAACTTGACCGAAGTGCGCGCCGCTGGTGTGAACATTATTGGTCCATCGATCCCTATGCTTGTCCAGCCTGGCGGTAAGGATAACAAAACTATTGTCCCAAGCCCTTACGCCAATGCTATCAAGGCTGCCGGATTCGATATTATTGCTTGGACTTATGAGCGCAGTGGTCCTGTTGCGACTGTTAAGGCGAGGGATGAATACTACTTCAGCAGTATTGCGGATATTGTCAGCTACGATGGACAGTATTATGATTTGTTGGATGTGTTGGCGAATCAGATTGGGATCAAGGCCTTATTCACTGATTGGGCTTCTTCAGTCACGTACTTTGCGAACTGCTTTGGGTTGAAGGGGCCGCAGAACATCTACAAGTAGACGGAGCCACCAAAGGCAGGAGAGTCCATGACTGATGACTTACGATTTAGACCAGTTACATACCCAGAACAGGATACAGTAGGGCCAATGCCGTTGAATGAAGCCGTGTTGTATTTGGAACGTGAAATACTGGTGCACTCAAACGATTACATGACTGCATAGACAATCCGTGCGTCTGCGTCGCTCTATCGAGGTTACTTGGTCGACCAGTGACCGCCTTCCTTGTATGTTGCTGGATCGTCTCATCCATGACGCTACTGTCGTTCGGTCAATCGCAAACCCTCCTGTCCCTCACCTGCAAAGTTTCGAGCTCTTCTGGTCTGCTGCACACAAATCACATCGTGCCCTAGACACCATCTTACAAATCCTTCGGCGGCCTCGTCCCAATCGTAGCATAATCACCATTAACCGTCTTCATAACTTTCCCAAACCCATCATGTTCATACTCCTTCTCATTCCACTGATCCTTATGATACTTGACCCTCTCCGCTGGACCCTCTCCATCCTCCTCCACGGCCTTCTCCAGCGACAACGTAACAAAATGATTCACCTCAAACGTCTTCCCCAGCATTAGTCTAGGTGTCCAACCCCGCTTCATCTTGAAGACGATAGCAGCTGGCTCGTTCTTCGCACGATCCGCTTCTGAGGACTGCACCACTTCGACAGCCTTTGTGACAGAAGACTTCATGACTGCGGGAATGCCGTACCACTGCCCAGCGATTTTGTACCGCGTGTCGCAGTAGGAAGCTATGTCGTCGTACACGGCTTTTTGGGCGTAGACGCGCATGTCCTGGCCGCCGGTGGCATCTTTCTCGTGTGTGCCGGAACCGCTGTAGAGGCGGAGGATGGAGTCGAGGATGTGTTGGCGGTCGGGGGTGAGTCTGAGAGACTGTTCGGGATGGGGTTCGTAGTCTTCGTTCAAAGGGGCGCTAGTTGCTCCTGAGGGTCGTTGGGAGGCATTGGCAGGCTGTTCTGCTTGCTGGCGGTGCCGGATCTCGTATGTCTGTGGGACATTTGGGTCCAGTGGTTGCCCTGCTATTTGGCGGAGTTCTGAGGCGGAGGGCATGGTGGAAGACACGATGAGAGTATCGAAAGTCATTCACTTACTGTTGTGCAATGGTTTACAAGCAGGCTTGTCTTGCTCGTGATGTTGCGCAGTGGATGTCATTGTTCGCTGTTGATGTTGAGTGTGTCGTCATTGACTCGTGGTATCGCCTCAGGCATTCACTTGCGCCGAAGCTCGGACCTTTCTCCAGAATCAAATTCGCCATCGCAACCTCACCTTGTCGCGCGACCATCTATCTTTTCGACTACGTACGAAATCATCCTCACCAAGCGCAGCACGCGCAGCACAGAATAGCCTGAAAACTGCGCAAATCGTATTTACTGACAGCGCTGGCGTGCCTTGGGTCCCCAGGGCGGAGTGGAGTGCGAATCTCGCGGACGTGATCAGCTCCGAGAACAGCAACACCATGATTTGAAGAGCATTGAGGTAACGATCCTAGGCGCATGACTTCCATCAGGGCATGGCTCTTGATATCTCATCCATGTCAAGGCAGCAGTCAGCCATCACAAGCGCGGCGAGCATCAACGAGGCGGTCACAGCGTGGGGCAGTGCATGGTTCAAAGCAAACGCAATGAACACTCTGTGATGTTCTCGCGCAGCTATGGACACTATCTGACCGACGACCAAATCTAATCCGCTAATATCGGCATCTACTCATGCCTCAAGCTCCACCGGCAGCCGCCACGTCCAGGCACGAGCACATCAACTTTGTTGCCCTGCCAACATTTATCTTGCCTTTGCTGAATTCTTTTCGGCAGCGAGGATAATGAAGTATCATGCGGAAGAAGTCAGCAAACGCTCGTTACCAGAGGATGGCGAGGATGACTCACACAAAACCTGCTTCGAGAACAGCGGGTTGGTCTGCTCCTGGCTTCCCTCGTCCACCCGGTGTGGAGTCATTGGTACTGACGCCGCACGCTACGTGAAAGCGACAGACCATCGTGCGGCTCCCGCGAAAAGATACCATGAGTACCAGACCAACGAGAGGCGTGCATCGTCAGGCCAGTCCGATCCAGCGGCGAGCACACCATCCAGCTTATGGCTTTGCCACCATAAGTCGACTCGTCCAGGCTCCAGAGTCCAGGCTCCAGGCTCCAGGATCAATTGCAAAATAGAAATCTTGAGTCGGTCTTACGTGCCTCTGTTACCTGGTGATCAATCCAGGCGCCGCTCGGCTGTCTTTACCAAAGAAATGACGTCGCTCCCCCGTCGTTCGCTGAGCTGTGTTTTGCCTCCACTGATTTCGTCCGTCGCTGCGGCTCTGCCTTGGGTTTCAACTTTTTTTGGTGTCGTGCCATCCTCAAGAGCCCCCACTCTCTCGGCAACAACATTTTGTATGCTTTATATCCTTCCAACGATCCCCGCCATCCAGTCGTAATTCAGATAGGACTTACGGCCCATGCCCCGAGCATGACCCTGCCTACGTCGCCCTCCAGACTCCAGGAAGCAAGCTTGGTCGCGTCCACGTTCAGCAGGACCCGGCCATAACGTTGGGTCGTCGAGTCCCTTCCAGGAAAATCCAGGAAGCCACTGTCCTTCCCAAGAGTAAACTTTGTCTCTGGTCCAGGTTGCATCGATGTTCGCTTCGTCCAAGTCGTCCAGCTCCAGGTCGCTCAGAAGGTCGGTGTCCGCATAGACATACGAGATCCATGCGTCAGACCAGGCTTTCTGTTCGTCCGTGATGTTGGTCGCGTCCTCTTCGAGATGAGGAAGGCAGAGATCTTCGAGGTCCAGAGTGCACGGGCAGTGCACTTCGCAGAGTTCGAAGGTCAATTGGTCGTCCAGGCTCAGGCACGAAAGGTCGGATGAGTCGTCGGAGTAGTGGTGCTACCACGCGTCGTCGGTCTTGTCCGTTTCGATTCTGTTCAGGGGACCGTCCAATGCTTCGACCGTCAGCATTGACTGCACTGGGACGGCGGTCTCGGGGACCGCTTGCTCGTCGTTGGCCACCTCCGATATGGTGGGCTTGTCGTTGGCCGCCTCCGATATGGCGGGCTTGTCGTCCTTGGCCGCCTCCGAAATGGCGGGCTTGTCGTTCGTGATGGGTGCTTTCGACTCGGTGAACCAAGTCCAGGCCTTGAGGAACCACGATCCGATCGGCAAGTGTGGGGGCACTGCAGTCGGGGTGGCGGCGTTGATATTGTATCTGAAGTGCATTGTGTTTCGTTCGTTTGGTTTGCTTGGTGTCTGAAGATCTACACATGATGCATGTCAGCACGTGATCATCATGACCGAAAGTGGTAATCGACGACGAGATCATCGGTGGCGGGATAAGATCGGTGAAGCTGGAGTATGCGAGCGATGGAGTCGCGTGATGTCGAGGAAGGTGCTGGTGGTTATTTGGAGTCAAGCACGATGTGCCAGAAAAAACGTACCTGAATGTGTGATGAAGGAAGGAAGAAAGGAAGACAAAACAAACAGAAGGTATGTTTCTGCGTCTTGCGCATCGACCATGGGCCTGAAGGTTCCTGCTCGGCTGCTCCCTATTGATCAAACCAGCGCGGGTTTGCTCAGAGAAAGAAGCGCTATCCACATCAGGCTGACCCCGGGGTCTGGGCCTAGCGGGATACAGAGAGTCCGAAAGGCTGGTGAGCGAGCTGTCGCATGGTGTAGTGGTTTCCAGGTGTTAGCATAGAATGCCGCACTTGCTTCAAGCATGAGATTGATCTTGGTGTTCTTACCGTTGCTACGATCTGTCCTACGTTTCTCTCGACGGCAGCCGTGAAAGGTGACAGTCACAGCGTCAATCACAACCAAGCTATACGACTCAGTCTCCCGCCACCCAGGACCCAGGGGGTTGACTTACTCAGACGGCATATATACAACGACCGAAAATGGTGAATGAGACAGCAACAGCACTGCAGACAATGGCGTTTAGATATCAGGTGATCTCGCCAAGCTTTGAGAAACACCATGCAGAAGTCACATTTGGAGAAGCCGTGGAGACTCGAATTGAACACTTCAAATGCCGCAGCAGTATACTGAAGAACGAGCCTACTAGGTCTTCATCGAGAGGGCAGCAGTGGGCAGGCTGAACAAGCACGAAGGGCTCCATGTGGAGTGCCGACTACCGCAACTCGCTGGAGAGGGGGCTCGGTACAAATAGCTTGCGACACAGCAATTTTCGCAAGTCAACAAGACCACTCTCGAGCTCTCATCACTGTCAACAGACATCTTGCACACCCCAATCAGCCATTCTAGACCGCTAACCGCTCTCGGCATGCACAATCGACTGAATGATTCCCAGATGAGGGACGCAGGCTAATCATGCGTGCGTCGGGGTCTAGATGACAGCACGCTTAGGACATATCCTTTCGATACATTTCTCTCCAGATCAGCGTGACCACATAGATTCACCCTCATGTTCAAACCACACCTCGCCCAACATCTCCAGCTCGCTGAGCTTGGTTATGCCCAATCCTTTTACCGACAGTTCTCAAAATGGTCCATGCTTGGTCTCCAGTTCGTGATTTTGAATTCATGAGCACCACAAGGAGCTGGACTGTGCTATGGACTGACTTCGGGATGACCGACTGCAGTTCTTTGGGGGCTCGTCACGGCCGGAATATGCAACCTCGGCTCGCAGCTTCTCTGGCTGAGTTCCTGTCCGCGTTCCAACAGCAGGCGGATCATTGAATCGCGGTCACGTCAGCCCTCTTCCTTAGACGTGGTCTCACCTGGGTAACGGGCTGGGCAAAACTGGCCCAATGGGTGGCTTTGATGGCAATGGATACTGTGATTGAGTCGTCGATTATCTTATACATTGTGCAGCTGGACATTCCGAGTTATGAGCTGCAGAGATGGCATCAATTCTTGATGTATATTGGTGTTACGTTGATTACCTTTGCGATCAATGCCTTTGGCAGCAAACTTTTGCCGATGGTCAACCAGGTCGCGTTGATGTGGTCTATTGCCGACTCTATGGTCATCTCCATCGCGATCCTTGCTTGTGCTGCTCAGAATTATGTTACTGCCGAGTGCGTCTTTACGACTTTCACGAATTCGACAGACTGACTGGATGGTCTGGCATGGCTGTTCGATCTCTTGCAGGCCGCTTCGGCGTTGACCGGTTTCGATACCGTCGCACATATGGTAAGTGCTTGCACATTCGCCGTCCTTCGGTCCGCCTGCTGGCCTCTCCCAGATTGAAGGAATTCCCAACGCGGCGGTAGAGGGGCCCAAGATCATGCTCTACTGCCAATACATCGGCATTCCCACCGGATTCATATTCCTGATCGCCCTTCTGTTTCATTCGGGGGCGAAGCAAACCTCAAAACGATCATCTCTTCAACATACTGCGCACCCCTTGAGATCTGTTAGGTTTGGTGAACGACTAGATCGATTGTTACTTATTGCTATCTACAAGTGAATGAGCGTGCCCTGATCTACCCTTCTGCGCCAAGATGTACGCCCAAGCATCGAATCACATGGAGCGTGAGTGAATGCCATGGAACGCACTAGCAAACCTTATTACGTATATGAATCCCATATGCTATGCTGCTGCCTTCGGGTGGCGACGGCTAAATACAACAAGATCATCTACACCGCAACATCGAGGAAAGCCGGCGCGATCTGCCTGCTAATCTTTCCACGACTGTGCTTCCTCTTCGTCGGTCTTCGCGGATGACATTTTCGTTCGCGTGGGATGGAGGTCTGCCATTGAGCAAAATCTGGTGGACAATGCATCACACACTTGACGTACCCCTCAATGCTCCGGTGCTCAATATTGCGATTGTGATCATCTTCAGTTGCATTTTCATCGGCATTAGCGTTGCTTTCAACGCCAACACCGCTACCTCTGTCGTGGCATTTGGGCGTCAGCTATGGTATCCCTGTCGTAGTCAATCTCTTCCAGGGGCGAAGTGAACTTCCCTGAGCGGACCTTCGCCTTGCCGGAGTGGCTGGGCTGGACGGTCAACGTCATTGGGCTGGACCTATATGGTGTTGACGACGGTCCTTTTCGTCTTCCCGCCATTCATAGCAGCGACGGAATCCACGATGAACTATTGCATTGTCGCCCTCGCGATCATTCTGCTGACCAGTGTGATGCAACTGTTCGTGGACGGGCGGAAGAATTACGAAGGCCCAAGAGTCGTAAGTGAGGGTAGATTACAAGAGGGAGTGACGGAAGAGGATGTGGATGCCGAGACAGAGGAGACATGAAAGGTATGTGCGGCACTACCAAGCATGGCGCTCTAGGCGGTGCGCCCACCAAGATTAGCATCCTCCGCAGTGTCGCAATAACCGACAAAACCTAATATCTGGGGCTACGGCATTGTATTGCCCGCCCCGATATGTGTGTAAACTGCAAAAGCCGCTCGCTATGTTCGACTATGCGACAGATCCATATCTCGGGTAAGAGATCGAGAAGGCCGGTGCGCTTGTTGGTGTTAGTGGCTTGTATTGGCAGGAGTGGGATTACGAGCTGGCTTACTGGCTCACTGATAGTGGAAGTCATGATGGCGGTGGTGATGGCGGAGTTCTAATGTTAAATGTGATCAAAAAGAGGCTAAGAAAGCGAGTGTGGTTAAGTATGTGCACGTGTGTGACATTGCTAATTATAAACGAATGTAGTGACTTATGCGTTTGTTAAAGCAGCCGCTCTTAGAAGTAACTCGAGTACGACCGGGACATAAGTCCATCAACGACCAACCTTCGCCTTCCGCCTACAACTTTACGTCAACGTCAGCTCTCTACTACACTCTTTAAGGCGCTGGTCAATTTACCGATTTCTTCCCTTAGCAGTTCCGGTTGTACTGGGATCAGCTTCAATTGCCAGGTGCGGTCCCACTGCCAGATGTGCTCCCACTGCCCCCGCTCGATTGGTAAATTTGGCGAGTAGTCAATTCCTGCGTCGTAGGTTGACGAGCATCAACGCCCGGTCCGGCCGGAGCAGCAAATGTTGTAGTTGCTGCAATAAAGATCATAGCAAGTAGGAACTTCATTGCGCCGGTAGCCTATATAAATGTTAAACTAAATAAAACAAAGCATAATCGGTTAATGCTTACAAAGATTTAACTTAAGTAAAGGTTGCTAAAGGATATTTTAGGACTTCTTATAATCTCTAGATGATCTGGATTTCTGCCTCTTCGTAAGAGTAAGGGACAGGGCATTATATATGGACTATAGCATCGAAGACCGAGGTTACAACTTCGTACAGTCCGAGCAAGCTCCTAACTGATTGCTGAGCTACGCACCGCACCGGATATGCGTGGAAACTGAAATGCCCTAGCCTCAGATATTAGCTGCCCTCGTTATCCACCACACTATTACCTTCAAGGTATCTTTCAATACGCGTAATGCAGTGAGACACACCGAGATTGAACTGATGCGTATGGTTTCGGGGGGTTTTCCTGCTTCTACGCGTCAGTGTGAACTCTGCTATCCCGCTTCCCTATCCATTCATCCAATCTAGTCCAGTCGTTATGGCTCCGCCGATCGTTGATTATCCAGAGCTCCTGCCGAGTAACCCTCTCTATCTCTGGAGCAAGCAGCAGATTGAGTGATATCTCAAGGCGTTAGATACAGCAGTAGCAACACCTCAATACAGCCTCATTGCAGTAGTAGTAACTACATCTTCATACAGCCTCGTTTGGAAAGACTGTAACTACACTTTTATACAGCTTCATTTTCCGAAGGTATGTAGCGACCTCACATCATGTGCCATCGTAATTCTGACATAGGTCCATCATCCTGATAGTGTGGAACAATGTGGTCAACCCGATCTTTCCAGCTGTGTAGCTGCACTTGGCAGGACCCGCAAGTACTGTCCACAGCATCGACTTGCTGGCGAATATCGTCTACTTGGGCATCGAGCGTCTAGCTAACCTACTTTGAGCAATGGTGAAACTTGGTAAGATGTTGCCAGAGGTGATCTCTTGTGTAGAAAGTCCTTTCTGCCAGAGGCCGTTCTGCACAGCTTGCGAACTCGTGGGTCTGGAAGTGATGGTGGTCAGGCTCTGGTGTCCCGCACAGCTTACATTGTGGTGCTGCTCCGCCGATGGTCCATACAATTGGACTTTCGTCCGGGGCGGTCAGGTCCGAGCATATCCAGGCTTCGAGATCAGGTAGATTTATGATTCGCTCGTGTCGAGTCCAATCTGAATTCTTGCTTAACGTCCGCGAGCGGAATGTGCAGTACCGTACAAGGTATATGGAGCGACCGTGTTCCGCTTGTTGCCTCTCCTCGATATCCTGACGCCGTTCGCGCTGGTCAGCCTTGAGCTAGACGATGCTCTCGAGAAAGCCAACGATGTAGCGCTTGAAGAATCCGATGCATGCCGTAGACTTCTCGATGAGTCAGTGTCAGCACTTGTAGCAGTGATTCCGGAATCAGAAAGTTCTCCCAGTGCGCTTGTGGAGCGATGAGATCCTAACACTCGGTCATGCATTCTCGATGGCTGTGCGGGAAGCGGCTTCCTGCTCGGGAGGACTATTTCGCCATCTCTCCATATGCGTTGAGCTCGCGACAGACTTGCGAGGCATCGCCGAGCCTGTTCGGACAATTTCTCGACTTTTGGGCCGTACAGTGCCCCTGCTTGACGCTGCCTTCCACGGGCGTTGTTGAACCAATTAACAACTTGAGTGCGACTTAGACCAGGGTAACATAACTCGCTGCGAGTATCGATTTTCGCATGCGATATCGCACCTGCGATGCCAAGTATGTAGATCAGTATAGGGATTACTCGCAAATTCGTATGTTGATTATCGCACCTGCTAATACGCGTTTTTTGACTTTAATGTCGCTAATCTCACCTGTGCCTGCTGCTGCTGCTATCGTTGTTGCCCATAGCTCCTCGCGGTGAATACGCCGTCGATTAGCACTTCGATTACCTAACATGCTAGGAAATCCCCTCTTAGCATAGTCTTTTTCGCGACATTAGATACCTCAGGATAGGGCCCTTACTGTATCGGGTCCTTACGAGGGAAATAAAGCGTGCAAGGATGGATAATTACGCAAATATTGCAAGAGAATATCAATTATCGCAAAAGTGCGATTATCGCACCGTGTTACCCTGACTTAGACTGACAGATGGTCGTGGTCAGCCGGCACGGAACGGATGCCATGACCACTTCCGGCGTCGGGAGGCCTCGAAATGCCCATGCTGATAGATCACCTGCATACGTTGTATCGCACTACAGCTTGAAAGCGCACCCGCTTCCACACGAAGAATGTGATTGAGAAGGGGCTGAGAAAGTAAGGTAGAGGATGTGGATGCTCAGAACCCGAGTACGGCCGCGACATGCTCTTTCACCACATAATACCACCTTAATCACCTCTGACTAGATAAATGTCACTTTACAGTCCATCAACGACCACCCTTCGCTTTCCGACTCTGACTTCACGTCAACTCGCCAGCTCTCCACCACGCGCTTCTGGTTCGTACAGAGCTAGCGCAGGTTCCGGTCAATTTCCCGTTGGGCAGTTGATCCGGTTGTATTCTCCGCAGTTCTTCTTTGGTTCGTTCTTATTCGGGGCAGGGAGGCATGACCGGAACCCATTGACGACGGGACAGTCGTCGGAGTTCTCCCTGACGTGATTCGATGACTTCCCGTTAGGATCCTGGCTGACGCCATGGTCTTGTTCTTGAACGCTCCGAGGAGTTAATCCCTGCCTCGTAGGAGATTGACTAGCATCAAAGACCGATCCGACTGGAACAGCACTTGTTGCAGTGACTGCAATAAAGATAATAGGAAGTAGAAACTTCATTATGTCGGTAGCCTCTATAAATGTTAGACCAAGGAACGAGTATTATCGGTTGATGCTTACAAAGGTTTGACTTGAGTTGAGGTTGCTAAAGGAGTAGGTCTAGATTTCTGCCTCTTCGTAGGAGTAAGTAAGAGGGCATTATATACAGACTCTGGCATCCGACAGCCAAATTACAATCTCGTGAGCATTGTTCGACTTTTGCTAGAATAGTCCTAGTATTGACGACTAATGGGTTGTGTTGACCTTGGGTTTGGAGGGGGGTCCCTTGGGTCCAACTTGCCCCAATTTCATTTAGGTTTAATTGGACATTTGGGCAAGCCAGCAGGACCTGGTATGGCTGTTGAGATATATACTGCGCAGTTGAGCATTGTAAGCGCAGCATCAAGGCAACAATTCAATTCATACCTCTCGAGTAGAGGGCATAGGGGTTTAGGGTCCGCTAATCCTCTTGTTTTATCTAGCTACTGCGCTGCTCGTCACGTGACCTGATTTCCCGGTTCCAGGACCGGCAAATACCCCTGCTTACGTAAGCACCGCTCCATACCACTACAACTTAGACAGGCCTACATAGGGTAGTTAGTAGACATTATTTTTAGTAGTTAATGAGGGGGGTTATTAAGTATACACCCGGTAGCGTATTAGCATCTAGTTTGTAAGGTTAAAATCACGGTTTAAGGTCCAAGGTTTACGGTTAAGGTCGACTAAGGTCGAAAAACATTTAAGGTCTAAGGTATTTAGTAACAATTACGGTTACAAGGTCCTGTTAAGCAATAACTAGTATTAGTACATTCTAAAGCAAGTACTACGCAACAATAGATACGGCTGCATTACTAGAAAAACTTAGTACCTTTACCGACATAGGTAGAGGCTACGAACAGCCT
>LIHB01000212.1:7610-17855 GCA_001297265.1 Mycosphaerella arachidis
TAGGTAAAGAGTTAGATAATATAATAAGTAAGATAGAGCTTATCTAAGATATATAATACGGATATATAGTCGAGAGCTAAGATCTAGAGCGATATCGTTATACTATAGTATATTTAGTATCTATAGAAACAATAGCTATTATAGATACAAAAGATTTACTTTTTGCACCTATAGCTAATATTTCTATCTTTTTGCACCCTACAATATAGCCTAAGTTAAAGGCTAAAGACTACTATAATGTATCCCTATAGAAGTAATTTAGTATCTCTATAAGTCCCTATAAGAGTAATTTTTGCATAATAGTCTATATAGTAGTAATTTCTAACATAATGTCTCTATAGGAGTAATTTACCGCTTCTTAATCTTACGCTTCGAGAAAATAGTCTTAGCTACTCTATCTACACTTACTATGTTCTCCTATACTTATCTTATTAACGTAGTACTAGTCTTTCTCGCCTCCCGTCCTTATATTCCTATTCCTTTAATGTTTGTTAATCCCTCGTCCTAGTCGTCGGCACAAACGTCGGCTGCTCCGCCCCCGTGATTTTCTACGAAGCAACCTCCATGCCGACCACATCTTGGACTTTTGTAACCCGCTCATAGCGAGTATGCAGCTAGCACAAAGCTCTGCCTAGAATCTCTTAGCTATGTTTTGAGTGGTTGCTGATTTGCTTCCCCGTCAGCAAGTCCTCGACTAAGCTTCGACCGCCAGGGCTGCTTTTGTGTTGCGTGTTAGTTGCATTAAGATGTCGAAGTGATTGACTAGACAAGTCGAATCACGCAGAACACTTTCTGATGGTCGAAATTGCCTACAGCGTCTTTAAAGCAGTCCTACTGCGCCACCCATTAGCCTTGGTCAGAGCTATCGCAAACACAGTTGATACATTGGATGATCAGAAAACCATTGATCGTCTACAAGCTTCTAATACAAAGCTAAATCAAAGCGTAAGACCGGGAAACTGCATTATCGAAGTTCATGCTTTATGACGGCAGTGACAGTACTGTAAAGACTATGGCCTTGCCGCTGAGACGCCTTTGTATAGCATGCATCAAAAATCTATAACGGTACAAAACGGCCCGCTACTATCCGTCCCTACAGGTCCCCTCCAGCATAGATGGTATAGCCTGTCGTGCCCAATGTATACACACAATTCACCTATCCGCGAAGGCACGATGCGGGTATTGCTTGTATAGAGTGCCGCAGCAAGTTATTCACTCACAGTAACACTGCCTTGGCCGAGCAATAGAGCATTCCTGACCCATCGACGCTATACGCGGCCACCGTGGCTTTGTCACAGACCTTTAGGCGAACGAGAAACCACATGTAGATTGGCGACGAAGACGTCGATCGTAATTAACTCCGACGCGCTGAATGGACAGATGCATTGAACGTGATTGGACATCCGCAAGTGTTGCGATATGCTGCGACCCTATCTTCTCCAAGTCCATCCGGAGCATATCATATCATATTCACTCGGCTTTGGCCTGAGCGTGCCAAGCCTGCTATTTCTTACGTCAGCCGGGACCTACGCAATAGCAACAGAACACTATTACCTCCTTTCGTCTCTATTTTCTTGCCGCGAACAGACCACGATCCGACGCATCTTCGCCAAAAATGTCTTCAAAGGTCACCGGCGATTACGCCAACGCCCATTCCGAGACCGAAAACTTCTACCATCCCGGCCGAAACGTCTGGTATCGCGGTCTCCCTCCACCGGAAATGCACCTTTGTACCGCACGAGGCCCGAGAGACTCCTGCTGACGCCCTCCTCCAGCTATCTAAAGCACAGCACCCGTCCTCAAGCCATCTCTGCTGATGTATTCCAAGACCGCCACCATCACTACTCGTCCCGCCTCTGTCACGCGTTTCGCTTATGGTGAGGTCAAGCTCCGGCTCCCAGTCCGTCGCATTGCGCCCCACCCGAAGCGCAAGCGTAAGACCAAGACGTCTCGGGGGCAACATGGCAGATACATACGCTACACTATGCTATGTCTGCACCACCTTCTCCTTCCTCCTGGTCTGCCAAACACGTCCAAGTCTCAGCGCCTTCCTCCAGTGGCTCACCAACATGGCCACAGGCCGCAAGCCTGGTCGACCCCCTATCGTCCTCCATCGACTCGTGCTCCCAAGCATCAAGGATCCCTGAATCTAGGTGAGCAACATGCCGCCGGGACGGTCACGGTTTGCTCTACCAGTCAAGCGACAAGGTGAGAGAGGATCGAGCTAAACTTCCCATCGAACCATCGTATTCTACCTCGCACTAGGAGAAGGACAAAATCCACGCCTGGCAGGGCTCCTAGGCAGGCTATAGGTGGAAGCAGTGTTGGAGGTGCAGATCTAGAAGACGGCGTGAACCAACAAGGAAAGCAATGGGGAAATGCAGGATGGCGAGTTGGCGGATGGATATGGTGGTGGAAAGTAGGGCTTGCAGAGCCATGACGGTGTTTCAGTTCAAAGGGCGCGAGGCGTTGTTGGGGTTTGGTATGCGACGAGGATCGACCAGGATGTGTGTGTGTGTGTGTGACTGGCCCGAAGAGCAGCAACGCAATTGATTGCGATAAGTTACTCCTATGTGGACAAGTACGTCGTTTATGACTCCTATAGGGACTTATAGGGATGTTAGATTACTACTGTAGGGACACATTATGGCCTGCCCTTATTACGACGACTACGCTTGCACTCTACACTATATAGACAGCTAATATAGACTTATATAATACTAACGCCCTACCTATCTTATTACGTCTTGTACTTAAAGTAAATAGGTTGGGTTATAGGTCCGTACCTGTATATAAGCTGCTTATATAGCGCTTTTTCTTTTATTAAGATATATATACTCTATGTAAAGACCTCTTTCTAAGTTTAATTATCTACAGCAATAATAGCTACCTATGTTATAGACACAAAAACTTAATGTTTGCAAGGCAGCTATAATATGTCCCTATAGCAGTAATTTGACATCCCTATAAGTCTCTACGGGATCCCTACAGGAGTAATAAGCGACCGAATCGTCCCAATAGGAGTAATTCGCCGCATTGGACTGTGGTTGTGGCATGGAAAGAAAGGCTGGGCTTTGGACTGCGTTATGAAAGCCGCAGAGGGCTGAAGACGACACATACAATCGTTTGATCCCACGGTAGAGATCTATAGGGATTTTCTATCATGTTTATAGCAATTGCGGTAGAAGCACTCATAACGCGCACCCGCTTCAACGCATCAAAGACTGAGAGCAATATTCAAGGCTCATGATCCCTCCTCTCGCCCCGTGCAGCTTTCAACATGTCAACCTTCTCAGACCTAATGCACCAAAGCGCCCACACCACACCAACCACAGACGAGCCCAGAGTGATCCAGTATGCACTGGAATAGCATTGTCTGCCATCATCACACACGCGCTCACTGCCGGTACCTTCTGGGTTCTCCTTGAACACAGAGTGCCGATCCAAGATCGAGCCATAGGCAAGATTGTAAACATTGCCGCTCACGACTGGCGCCCAGGTCATGCAACCCCAGTTGATACCGAGACCCTTTGCGCCGAAGGCATCCGCTACTAGGGCGGGGTACACACCGAACAAGACTCCATAGGCAATTCCAGTGAGACCGGAGAGCCAGTAAAGGTGGTGGGGATTCTCTAGATTGAGCGCAATGCACTGCGCCGCCACGAAGAACGAGGCGCTTGCAACTAGAGTCCAGAACCTCGAAGCGTGGTGATGTATAAGCCAGTCTGATCCGATGCCGCTGGCGAGTCGGCCGAGGAATGAGCAGAACGAGAGGATGCTGACGTGCGTAAGCTGACGCTTCATGATGAATTCACGGCTCGCGCTGTCGTCCCAGTGATGCCATAGCGATCGAGCGTTGTTACC
Source organism: Mycosphaerella arachidis (assembly GCA_001297265.1). Lineage (NCBI taxonomy): Eukaryota > Fungi > Ascomycota > Dothideomycetes > Mycosphaerellales > Mycosphaerellaceae > Mycosphaerella > Mycosphaerella arachidis. The sequence continues at coordinate 11,475 of LIHB01000212.1, forward strand.
GATGTTGTTGATGGTCATTAGGCCGACTCCACAGAGAAGTGCAAGCATGATGAAAAGTTGCCAGAACTTTGGGGTTCGAGGCAGTTCCCAGCCTGTGATGTCCGATCGGCGCAGGACGTGGAAGGGGTTCTTTGGCTCTGCCACGTCGTCCACGAAGTCGCCGGATCCCCTTTCTGAATCTGACGAGACGAGAGAAGACGCTTCTGATGTCTCGTTGCCGTGTGCTCTGCTCTTCTTGTTCGAGCTCCTCGTGCTTTTCGTGCTTGTTCGATGTAATCTTGTACTAGCGGTCGAATCGTTCCTTTTGGCACTTGCCTCGTCATCCTCCGGGACAACACCATGTGCTCCAGACCCATCGCCGGGCGTTGGCACGATCCGCAAGAAGACGATACCAAACAATGTCATTGTCGTGGTGCCATATGCCAGTAGCTTGAGGTATCCGCTAATATCCCCAGGAAACAGATACGCAGCGAGCATCGTGTAGAAGAAGGCACTCAAGCCTAATGCACTCAACGGAAACGCCGTCGCTGTACCTCTATGACTCGGCCAATTGCTCGCACTAGCCTTGATCGCAGCACTAAAGGCAGTACAGCCTCCCATGCCTGTCATCAACGCGAAGAAACACAGCATTGGCACACTCATGCTGCCAGCTCCTTGATCGTACGCGCTTTTGAGGGGGAAGTAGCCCAACGACAGGCAGACACAGCCCATAGCAACCCCCCATCTTGGACCTCGCGAGTCGATCAAAATGCCTCCGGGTATGCCCATTGCGTACATGCCAATGTTGCCAAAGTTGCCGATCAGGTTCGTTTGCGTGGCAGTGAGATGGAGGCGTTCGGCGAACTGAGGGGCCCATGCCGAGAAGCCATAGTTGGTACCACAGCTGAGGGCAATGGAGGTCGCTGCGATGGATGCGAGGATCCGCGCGGTGCGGTGCTGCTGCTCGGCGTTTGAAGGAGCACGCATGTCGTCTATCGTCGTTGCGGTGCTTGTCGTGCCTGCGGAGCGCCGTCGAGCAGGATCATCGGTGTATGAAGTGGAAAGATGACTTTTCAGTGTTGGTGGGGTTGGCATACGTGTGATGAGCATGGGCACCCTTTCGTGTACATTTAAGCCGGCAAGGTCGTGCTCAATGCTCACAGGGGGGCAGCGTCCGGCATTGGAGATTGTGGAAGTTGGTGTTCAGGCAAGACGACTATTCAAATTGAATGGACGACATGGAATCAAGCAAGCCCAGAGACTGGATGACCCATTGCTCCGATGCAATCTTGCAATCGTGGATACCCACGGCGAGTAGCAAGGGGCAGGTCAGAGGTGTGCTTCCTTGCGAATGGGCGAGATAAGCGGCATTTGGGCCGAACCCTCGTAGCCTGGTTGACGTGGTTTCTCACGAATCCGGTTTTTTTGGCCTGTTTGCCGGTATGTTTCTTACGAATCCGGCTTTTTTGGCCTGTTTACCTGTGTAGCTGTCTGCCTATATGCCTGCTTGCCTGTTTACTTATGTGCCTGTTTGGCTATGTACCTATTTGCCTATATGCCTGTTTGCCTTTCTCCCTAGATAGAAATAGATTCTAAAGTAGAATTTATAGGAGCTCTACCTTATTATTAACTAACTCTTACTTAGATCGCATAAATTTTACTTAAGATTCATTACGTGAAATGGGCAAATAGGCATATAGGCACACAGGCAAACAGGCATACAGGCACATAAGCAAACAGGCAAATAGGCAAACAGGCAAAACAACGGATTCGTGAAAAACCATGTCAACCAGGCCACGACCCGAACCCTTATCTCGGCGAACGGCATGGCATCCCTGCGCAACGGGAAGAACGATTCTCCAGCAGGCGCGAGCGAGTCTTGGCATCAACAACATCGTATCGCGTTATGGCAAATTGATTGGTACTTGATTTGGGCTAATATAAAAGACACATGCAATACACTTTCTGCTGTTGTGAACTACCCAGAATTGAACGTGCTCCAAATGGAAAGGCTGTAGGTGACTAATCAAAGTCATCCGAAACAATGATCCTGCTCAGTCTATCAACAATTCAGAGAACTTTGACTTGCTATGCTTCGAGCGGAGGCCTCGCGACCTGTCCGCCCATGGAACGGCAACCTCTCATCCTGGAGTTGAAACCGGGATTATTGTCCCCATATGAAGTCGAATCCACCGCCGCGTCCCAGGAAATGGACGACTGATGTTACTCACACCACTCAATCCACTGCGGCAGTCGGTCCGCCCATCCTGCGTCTACCCGAAATGCAGGCACTGGGGTTCTCGCTAGGCATAGCATGTACAGAGGTCAAAGCCGTCATGGACAAGACCACACTTCATCTTCACATGAGGGGCATGGACTGACAGGATGCCTCAGGTCAGTCATACCGCTCTGATGTCGAAGAGCACATGTGCTGTAGCCCATTACAGCACTCTCTAACCACCACGCTCCTTCCATCTAACCTGACAGCCGGCCTCAAAACCCACTCGTCCCCATCTCTATCTTCATCGCTCCACTCCATTCTCAGCAGCACATAGGCCACCGCCTTGATCCTCTGCACATCCTCCTTACTTTTCCCTATCTCAAGCCCAGAGTCCCTTCAGCCCTCATCTCTAAATTCTCCGCAATTCTTCAAACTTCGGATCCCCCTCTCCCATCGCCGCGAAGATCTCCTTCACTCCAGCGTCCTCTCCCCAGAATTGAGGAACGTTGCGGCCTCAGTAGGGTTTCCAATCCCCCAATGCTGAGGTAGAAGAGCATAGCCTATCTCTGGGCAAGGCATCTCTAAGCAGAAACTCATGCCGATGTGGCTGATGCGTTCTTCGTCTACAGTGATGGACTTGGGGTATATTCCATGGAACAGACGGTTCTGGTGCTGGGACTTCGGTGCATCGCCCCGAGTTTGCCGCAAATGCGCGAAGCTGTTGTGTCCGGTGCGGAAGGAGTTTATGGTATCCACCCTAACATTGATCGTGTCGCTCCTATGGAGGACGTGCACAATCCTTTTGCGCTTATCCTCCACAAAGTCATCAGCAGCATCTTTCGTTCCATTCAAGTCTGATTGCCAAGGTATCGATATGGTTTGGCCCGGGGTTACGGCTTCAAATGGGCGAGCCGTACCTCACCCACTATTTCCGTCTGCAGATCGCAATACGAGTCGATCGTATACGAAATAGAGTATGTGCCAGCAACCCACGGTCTTGGTCCATGTTGTAACTGTATCTTCGATCCGAGCAATCTGTCGAGCTTGATCTGTTCGTAGAGTATCTCATGTCAACCAAGTCGAGCTGTCGTCAGGCCGTGGAGAAGGCACGGTACTATACTGTGTCTGTGAATTTCAGCTCGGCATTTTTTCGTACTGCAGTCGACGTAGCTAGCTGGTTTGAAAAGTTTGACACAACAGGGATTCCTACAATTCCAGGACGTGGTGGTATGGCGCGGAGGACTCTAATTGATGAGATTCGACTCGAATCGTGCACATATGATGTGATATCTAAAATTAAGGTTGTGCTAGATACCCACCAACTGGACAAACGCACGGAACGCACAAGATGCCGTGAGGTTTTAATCAAGGTTCCCAATTTTCGATCGGTGTACACGGGCCGACTCGGATAGCCTGTATAAACAGGGGAGCCCCTGTGGCGACGCAGTGTGGCGTGAGGTCCTCCAAGTGACTTTGAGACTTCTCAGGAGGTACTTAACTTACCACTCTGATGCCGATGTCAATACGCACTGACTTCGCAATCCAATCGGTCGTGAAGCGTTGTTGGAGATATACTGCGTGTGCACGTTTGTGATTCACTTTTCGTCCACGTTCAGGACTGCAATGAATAAGGATCTGCCTCAGATTGCGCGCGTACAACAATCGCGTGCCGGTGATGGAGCCAGAAGACGATGTGTCCACCAACGGTCTTGGTGCCGCGCTGCTGGACCGGTTGCAAGCTGGTCGTGAACTGGATGAGGATATGCGATCTAAGCTTGCCACAGCAATCGCAAACCAGACCAAGCCTAGCGACGCTGATCGACTGCGAGAGCTTGCCGAAAAGCAGCGTCAAGTCGCGAGAGAGCTCCTGCTGTCATACAAAGTTTTCCAGCTGGAAGATGCAATGTCCATGGAGAGCATCTTCAAGCACCGCACAGAAGACTGTGTCCAGGTCATCCTGCCAAGGACCACGGGCGATCCAGAAAGGAACAATGCGCAGTATAGAACGTACCTGCAAGGGATGGTGCTGAATGATCTTGCGCCTTTCGAGGGTGAGGTGAGCCGCCCAGCGTGTAGTAAGTCCTGCGACGCCGTGAAGAACGTTGCTGATAAGATTATCTGTGTGAAGGTCCACATTATTGAGCCCATCATCAGCGATCCAGAGACCAAGACTGCCATAGCCAAAGTCTTTGGCAAAGTCAACGCCACCAAGAAGACACCGGCTTATGCCAGCGACACCCTGTGGTTCCTGTACTTCACCAAGGACGGCGAGAAAGTACGAAGGATCGAGGTATTCGTGGACTCTAGACAGGCGTATGAATTCAAGCAGAAGCTCGAGGCGTACAAGCGCAAGCAGAAAGACAGAGACGAGTCTTTGAGCTGCATCCGACCAGCCTTCACGACCTCAAAACAGTCGCATCGTGATCCTTCGGCAGAGCAAAGCATCAGATGACCTGCCCATAACCTGCAAGTCCTGATTTCGGCGAGCAATGGCTCGAAGCAAGCTGGACGTTGCAAAGACTCTTCTTCAGCGCAGGATGTGAGCATATTCGAAGTGGCCCGTTCCTTCGCCTTTCGCGAATCCCTCTCCGGTGCGCCAGAGGCCGCAGATCAAGTCATCGACATCGATATCATGGCAATTTCACGCCCCGGACCAAGTTGTCGACCTTCGCGCCCATTCACGCAAGTGGTAGCATCGGTAAGGTAGGCAGCTGGACGGGGGACGCCTGAGAAGTGCCGTGCGGTCCGCGGTTTGCCGGTGCAAGCAGGACGAGACATCCTCGGACATGGTTACTGCTTATTAGGGAAGCTTGCCGGGTAGCTCACGGGCTCTGTTCCTGGTCCGACAACCAGGTTGCATGTCGTTTTTGCTTTAGCTAGTTATCGTAGCATCGTAATAATAATGTATAAGCTTACTAGATTTAAAAGTCTAGAACAAGGGTATAAGTCTAGAAATTAGGGTATTAAAAACTATGTTTATTATAAGTAGTAGTACCTTTAAGGTACTTATATAAGTCTTCTTTTAATAAGAAACTCTTAATTCCTATAACTTAGGTACCTAACCTTATTTCCTAAAAGTAAGTAATTATAACGCTTAATTAAGTTATATTACCCTTAAAACCTACTATCTATATATTATCCTAGCGCTTTATATAGCCCCTTACTCTATAGAGGTACTTAGTAAAGTAATCTTAGCGCTAAGGACCTTTATATCCTTTATAACCTTATTAATACAATCCTTAATTCTATTAATAAGTTCCTCTTTATTATCGCTTATACCCTTAAACTTCTTCTTTAGGGTCGGCTCGTCTTTACTCTCGTCTTCTAAAGGTACCTCTCTCTTCTTAGAGGCTGTTAGGTTTAGTTAAACCTATAATCTTACTAAGTTAACTAACGAGTTAGGTAACCTTCGTTCGATCGAGATTTGTTCTCGTTAAATAGGAGTAGAAGGGAGAGTAGTATAAAGTAGTAGTAAGGTAGCGGTTAGGTAAGGTTATATTCTAAACAGTAAGATTAAATAGTAAGTTAAACGCTTCGAAACTATAAGGGATTCTTAGCGTTCCTAAATATAAAGGAAATTATTATTAATCTACTCTAATCTATTAATCTGCTTTATAGATCGTACAGAGTAATAGATTAGTAAGTATCGTACTCTGTTCTAATCTATTCTAATCTATTAATCTATCTTATAGGTCTCGTAGAGTAATAGATTATTCTACGGTAGCTATACCTTTCTAGCTATAGTTCCGCCTACTTAACTATAGAGGCTCTAATTAGTCGCTAAGTATTAGCTTAATCTAACCCGTAATACTATCCCCCTCTTAGCTTAGCTCGCTACGAGCTTAGGTTATAGTCCTACCGCCTTGTCCCTTCGTTTAGTATTCTCGTTTATGTCTTCCTTAATATACTAAAGGCTCCTTCTTCCTCGAGTACTTCTCGTCGTCTTAAGTTAGCCGAAACTATTAACAACTTCGGAGAAACAATAGTACGGTCCTATTATAAGGGGGTAGCCTCTAGGCTAACCCTTATATATAACATACGGTTACGCCTAGCTTAGTAAGCCGTACGTAATACGTATACGTATATTATACGACGCGTAAAGCGTCTATAACAGAAGGTAAGAATTAGTTTATCTACGACTAGTAGGTCGTAGGCGTACTATACATTACGACATTCCCTTA
>LIHB01000213.1:0-17290 GCA_001297265.1 Mycosphaerella arachidis
ACTACCGGGTACGCGCGTACTACGCCGTAATATATTCGATTTACGGTTCGAATAGCGAGCGTTACTCGCATCTTTTAAGGAGTTTTTACGTCCGGGGTACGACGGGGCTTTTCTCCTTCTCTTAAATTTTAGTCTCGTTCTCGAGACCTATATTACATAGTCTTTAACTTAAATAGCACGTTAATAGAATAATTAATTAATATAGGAAACTTACCGGGAGAGTACGCTAGCGCGCTAGAGAGGCTTTAAAGTCTTCTAGGCTTTAAGAACGGCGCGGAGGTTAGTATAGGCCTCGTTACTAAGAGACCGTAAGCCGGTAGAAAACTTATAGAGGCCGCTAAGGAAGGTACTTACGCGCGGTTCTAGCTAGTAGTATAGGTCTACTTAGTATAGGCGGCGTAGGCGAGCTCTAGCCTAAAACGCGCGGTTAGCGATGTTTTTCCTTCGGGGTCCGCGAGGTATATATAGGTCCTAGTAATACTTATAATTATTATAGTAGGCTTAGTAGGCGCGGGCGGTAGTACCCTATAAATATTAGCGGAAGCTAATAAGAATATCGCGGGGCCCGGTACTTATATACTAGAAGACGTAGTTAACGCTAGTAGTAGCGTAGGGAACGTAGTAGATACGGCGTTAGGCTATTTTATACTATATCCCGGTAAGAATCTATTAGAGCCTATTAGAATTTAGTTAGACTTACTTAATAGTATTAATAGAAGATATAATAGTAGTAGTAATTTCTACTTGTAGTATACTATTAGTATCTATCGGAATCCGTAGGAAAAACGTCGGATACATAAATAATAGGTAAGGGATTAAGGACCGTAGGTACCTTAAGGCTAAGGGCTCTAGGCTAGAGTAGAGGATACTTATACTTACGGTAGATAGTTAGGAAAAGAAAGAAAGAAAAAGAGAGCGAGAGCTAGAAGATATACTCTAGGTTCCTATTATTTATATAATAATAGCTATTATTACTTAGTAGATAATAGTAAAGCTTATACTTACCTAGGTAATAATACTCCGCCTTAATAATAGCGGATCTAGATAATAAGAAAGAGGACCTCGAGCGCTTCCTATTACGAGCCTAATAATAGGTATCGCGGTTAATATAGTAGTATAATAGGGAGTTATATTAGAAACTAGCGCTAAGCCGTAAGATAGCTAGGATAATAGGCTCTAAGGGGATAATAGGGAATACTAGCGTAAATATACGTCTTAACGGTACTAATTAGGTAAAACTAGGGCTAAAGGCGGCGGAGGGGGATAGGGATAATATAAGGGCCGAGCGCTTATCTCTTAGTACGGGCTACACCTATACGCTTATACGTCCGGATTAAAGTCCGGTACCTTTATTTTAAACTACGTCTAACTTCCCCTTTCTTCTATATTAAACTTACTATATACTATATAGAACTTTAGTATATACATTATTTACCCGTAATAATATATAATATATTAGGTAATCCTAGAAGCCGTAGCGACGGTAATAACCGTAAGAGGCGTAGCGGTTTCTCTAATAAGAACTATAGTAGCGTTAGTAACTACGGCTCGCGCCCTATTATACTACGTTAACGTAAACGGTACTATTAATAATAACTAAGGCTCTTACTAGGGCTCTTAGAGGAGCTATATAAGAGTTATAGTTAAATAGCTAAATATTCTAGAGGCTTAGTTAAGTAAATACAATTTATAAAATAAGTAAGCGTAAGTATTAGTAATCTAAGTAGTCTAGGGAACAATTTTATTATATAGCTAGTAGGCTAGTTAAGTAAAGAGGAGTAAGTATAAGAAATAAACTAGACCTAAGGACTAGAAGTACCTATAGCTAAAGTATTAAATAGAACTAGAAACTAGTACCTATAGGCTATAGTTATAGCTAAAAAATTAACTAGAAGCTAGGAATCTTATAACTAAAGTAAGAAATAACTATACTTAAGCTAGCTTAAAACTAAATAAAGTACTAACTATAACCGTAACTAGGATCTAGTAGCTATACTAGTACCTTAACTACCTCTTAGTTCTACTCTATCTTATATAGCTCCTTTATCTAGACCTACTTATAATTATAACTAACGCTAATCTTATTAGACTTATCCTTAACTAGCTAGTAAGAGAAATTATCTACGTATATAGCGTAAAAGCTCTTATTACGACCCTTAGCTATAAAGTATAGCTACTTAAGCTTAGTAACAATACTAAGCTACTTATCTATTATTCTTATAGCTTAGATACGCTAGTTGTATATCTTCTAATTAAAGACCTTATTATTTAGGTCTACTATAGCCGCGAGTTACTTCTTAGTATTAAGAATAACTTTATTATCGTTCTAGGACTTTAGTCCTACTAGCGTATTAGATATAGGGTAGATAGTACTAATATATACCTCTATAGAGAACGGATAACCGGGTACTAGGCGGTAATACTTAAATTAGATAGCTAATTAATACTATATATATTAAATAAGTTTCTATACTTAATACTATAGTATTACTTATTATATATATAGTTAGTATACTTAATCTAAAGGGCCTTATTATCTTAAAGAATCTAATCTATAGAGATTAATATATCTCTAACTATAGCTATAGGTAAAACTAAGAATAATAGGTTGCTATCCTTAGTTAAAGCTAGAGTAGATTATAGAGTACTAACTAGAGTATCTAAAGAACTTTACTAATATATAGACGTATCCTCGAGCGTCTAGTTAAGCGATACCTAAGTAGGCGTAGCTATACCTTTATCTATACTTTTACTTATACGGAGCTACTTAAGCTAGCTTAACTTACGTCCGCCTCGTAATAGTACTATAGATTATATAGAGGTAGTCTAAGAAGGTAGTAGAGTTAGTATACTACTCTTTGTACGGCGTTTACCTTTATTACCCGGTAGTAGCTAACGCTACTACTAACTAGACGGCCTAGCCTATACCGTATTAGCTTCTAGAGTTATAGACTTCTTAGTAATAGACCCTTCTATAAAGTATAGAAGGCTATTATTATAGATAGCTAGTCTATACCTCTTAATACTTTCCTTACTCTTAGCTAATAATAGATTAACCTATAGGTAGTAGCTCTTTATTACGGATAGGCTCGATTATGTTTAAATTACTATTATCTTTACTATTAGCGGCTTTAACCTCTTCCTTTCCTATTATAAGATTTATCCTATTACCTATAAGTAGTATACTAATACTATCTAGGTAAAGCTCTAGAACTAGCTTAAGATTCTCTTCTACCTAAATACCCTTTATTAGTATACTATCTAATTCCTTAAGAATATAGGTACTAAATTCCTTTAAGATACTAGATATCTAGTATAGGCCCTACTATTAATATTCGATCTTATAAGAGAAGTTATCCTTATATAGCTTATTAAGCCTTATAATAAGGTCGTTGTTCTAGAAGCTAATAAATTTAATATTATAGTAAGAATTAAAGTAGTCCTTACTAAGCTTACGTAGGCGCTTCCTTCGAGTATATAACTCTTCTAAGCAAAGATAATAAATTAAGAGTTAATAGGTACGTACTATAAGTAAGTCCTTAGTTATCCTAACCGAGCCCTACTAATAACTAGCCTACGCTAGGTACTTAACTTTAATTAGTAGAATAGTACAATAGCCGTATAGGACTAAGCTAGTATTATTCTAGTAGTACGGTAAGTTATAGTTCTATTAGCCTAAAGGATAGTAGGGACCTACCGCTCCTAACCTTTATACGTGTTCCTTATAAGCTTTACTACCGTAGTAAGAATTAGCTAGTATCTAATCTTAACTAGAGTATTAGATTACGGATAGTATAGTAATATCTAGATCCGGTAGATACTAAGCTCTATAAGTATCCCCTTAACCTTAGCTATATAAACCGTAGTATTATTAAGTACAATCTTAGTATAGTAGCTATATCTATAGAAGACATCCTTATATAGAAACTTAGTAACTACCCTAGACTTAGGAGGGATTCTTATTACCCTAGCCTCTATCTAGCCGCTAAGAGCTTTACGCGCTACTAGGAGGTATCTATTCTTATATAACTAGGAGGTATCTATTCTTATATAACTAGATAGGGTCTAAGTACTATTTCTTACTAATTACCTAAGGTACTAATAAATAAAGCTTACTAGCGTATTAATTACCCTTATAAAACCTATAAGGAGTATAACTTCGAACCTACGTAGAGACATTAGCGAAGTAACCCTCCTAGTAATACTAGTTAGAAATAAGGTTATCTATAATCTTAGCACTATAATAGCCGTACTTCTTATAGTACTCTATAATAATCTTCTTCTAAGTATTATTATTATTAATTATAAGCTAGCTATAAGAGCGCTCCTCGCTACTTCTAAAATAATAGTAACTAATTATAAATAAAGAAGTAAATACTTTTCTTTACTAATTATTAATACTTCGCGCCGGTAATACTATTAGGTTAGGTCCTAGTTTCTATTACCTAAGTAAGCTACTAGAAGGTTTTAGAATACTAATCCTTAAGATACTAGGGGTACTAGACTTTACCTAGATATACGTTAATTAGTTCTAAGTATCTAAAGAGCTTATTATTAATTAATTAATTAACTTTATATTTGTTACCTTCTATAGGACCCTAAGGTAAATAGGGCCTATAATATAATACATTAGGGCTAGATTACCTAGTTCTAGTAATATACTTTATTTTAAGTGTAAATAGCCTAATCTATATAACCTATTAAGCTATTACTAACTTAGAAAGATCTAAGGTTAGATAATTAAGGTATTAGACTAATGTCTTTATCTTAACTTTATAAACAAAGTTAATACTAATAATATATAACTAAACTTTTTAAAGCTCCTTAATAACTCTAAGGTACTCTCGTTTACTAGTATTATATTTAGACTCTAATATATTCTAGATACTACTTTTATACCTAATAGGGTAACGCCGCTAGATACTATCTATTAACTCCTAGGAAATAATATACCCCTATCTAGTACTACTTGTATTAACTAAGATAAAGATAGTTCTAGTACTAGGTATATAGTCGAGAATAACTAAGGCTAGAGCCTATATAAGGTATCTAGTAACTTCTTCCTTTAAGAACTACTTATTTTCTATCTAGGGTAACTTAGTATTCTTCTTTAAGAGCTTATATATTAGCTAAGCGGTAATTATAAACTAGGAAATCTAAGTCTAGAAGTATATATATAGTCCTATATAGGTACGAACTTCCTTAATATAGGTTATAGTAGGCTAATCTTAGATCTTAGCTATAACCTTTAGATTAGGGTATCTACTATCTAGACTAGTAACGTACCTAACAATCTTAAGCCTTTTACATAGCTATTAGGATTTACCGCTAGTAACTACCGTACTAGCCCTCTCTAAGTTAGTAAGAACTAGATCTAGGGATATAATATAATATACTTTATAACCTATTTCCTTAGACTAGGGTCTACTTCTATATTCTTATAGTCTTTAGTTAGGCCCTTAATACTAATGTTATTAAGAAACGGCTTTACTTAGTAAGAGATATAGTTAAGTAAAATCTTTATTACTATAGGTACAAACTAAGTAAATAAATTAATAGCTCCTTAAGGTAGGGTTATATTACGTATAAGGCTAAGAGAGGTTATAAAAGTAGTTAGGTCCTAATAAGACTTATCTATAGTAATCTAGTTATAACTAAAAAATAGATTAATAAGGAAAGTAATTTAGTATCTAGTAAAGTCCTCTAAGAAGCTATCTATATTAGATAGAATGTTAGTATAATATATAGTAACCTTATTTAGAAGTATAGCTAAATTATTTAGCCTAGATAGTACATTACTTCTAGAGGTATTAACTTTCTTTATAACTAGGAACTAGCTATTAGTATATAAACCTTATAAATATTCTAGTATATTGTTCTTAATCTGCGCCCTAACTATACCTTTAATAATCGCTCTAAGACTTAGATATAACCGGATAGAGCGTACCTACTATAGCTTATAAGAAACCGTATTAATCTTCTAAGGAGGTATAACATTATATCTAATCTACCTTATAACTAAACCCTAAGTAATAATAGCTTTACGGTTTAAGAGCATCTTATTAAATAGAGACCTTCTTATTAGTAGTAGCTTCATCCTAACCTTAATTAAATTAAGCCGCTCTAGAGTAATCCGGCTACCTCTATTAATACTTAAGAACTTCTTAGTTAAGTACTTACCTTTAAAAGACTCTTATTCTTTAGGTATTCTAGACTCTTAGTATAGTACGTTACGCTCCTATTCTAAATTGCCTTTAACTTATAACTCTAGACGCTTATATACGCTTATATCTACCGGCTGCTTCTTATTTACTCTATACTTATATATTATAAAGACCTACGGCATCCTAATATTAGCTATATGTTACTCTACTTTTAATTTCCGTACTTAAGTATTAATTATAGACTATCTTAAGATCTTAGAGGACTAATATCCCTAAACTAAGTAAACGTTAGTAATAGACTCTCTCTTAAATATACCTATTCTAGTTTTTATAATCCGGTTCTTCTCTCTAGCGTCCCTAAGTAATCCTAAAAAGTAAGCTAAATAGTAACTAAGAACTAGGACCTTACCGGGTTCCTATAGGTACGTTATACTATAGTAGCTTCTATTCTCCTTACTATAGCTATTTAACGTTCCCGGAACCGGTAAATTAAAATTTAAGGTTTCTCTAAGAAAGTATAAGAACCTTACTAATTTTATTAAATCTAGCTTTAGTAAGTTATTAGTAGGTTAAGCGTAGGGAATTAATCTACCCTTTTATTTCCCGACGCTTTTAGTAGCTCTTAGAGGGTCTTGTACCTATTAAAGCTAACTAAAGTAGTAAATATAACGCTTTTACCCTTACGGCTAGTAATAGTCCCTATCTATAAACTATTATTATACTTACGAGTAGTAAGTTGTACTTTCTAAGTCTATAGACAACCTAGGATTATTAGCGAGTTTAGATCTAAGGAGATAAGTATATTAATCTAGTAGTAAACGCTAGATACCTAGATATCTAGGCTACCTATAATACCTCTAAATTAGACTCTTCCTCTAGCTCCTTAGAAATTAAATTAAGCGCTTAACTTTACTAGTAACTAAAACCCGTAGGTATTCTTCTAGCTAATAATATTTACTTTAGAACCCTTATTAATTAGGTACCTAATCTAACTTTTATTTACTCTAAGCTCCGCTACTTACTAAGGACTATTAACTATAGTAAAGTTATTAAGAATACTAGAAAGACTAATCTTCTTAATATTCTATTATAGCTTAGTTATAAGAATAGTCTATTAGAATATAGTATAGTTAAATATACTATAACGTACTAGGCCTAATACTCTTTATAGAAGATCTCGTCTTTAGGTTTATCTTTATAAGTAACTACCTACCTAGTATATACCTTAGGCTCCTTCCCTACTAGGTAACGTATAGTAGTAAGTTTCTTCTATAGAGCTAGGGTATTAGTAATATAACTAAAGAGAGTAGCTTTAAACTAACGACTATATTAGAACTAGTCCTAGGTACTAACATTTAGAAACGTAGTCTAGGGGACGATTAATCTAGTAGATAATATCCTCTTCCTTTATAACCGGGCTATTACTAGCTAAAGTATATTACCGGACGTAATTATTAATTCTTATAGTTTTAGTATTTTATATACCTTTTCTTTATATAAAAGGAGCGTTTATAGAACTAATAGATAAATCTTTAGGTAGTCTCTTATTAGTATCGTTCTCTAGATCCTCTACTTAAGTATTATTTCCCCTTTCTAGGGTTACGCTAGATTAAGCTAATAATTATATCTCGTTTACTTAAGTATTAACCTTATTAGTTATTTTTACCTTCTACTAGTTAATCTTAGCTTACCTAATCTTCTACTCTAACTAAGGGCGGACCTACTTAGTAGCTTTAGCTTAGGTCTATAGCTCTTAAGCGGAAGATTCTATCCTTAGGTTTAGATTCTTTAAGATTCCTATAGGTACTTTACCTTTTACCTTCTTAAACTATATAGGGTAGGTAAAGACCTTATTATTACCTAGGTTAATAGCCTACTCTATTTTACCTTTTCTAAATATAACCTAATATACTCTAGTATCTTTTTCCTATTAGCTATAGAGAGAGTACCTAAAGTAATCTCTCTAATCTCTAATATCTATAATCTCTATAATCTTAAGAGAGTAGAGAGAGTATAGAGAATATAGAGAGTAGATACTCTATTCCCTTTATATTTAAGAACGCTAAGAATTCCTTATAGCTTTAAGGCGTTTAACTTACTATTTAATATTACTATTTAGAATATACTATAACCTAACCTCTACCTTAGTACTAGTTAGTCTTTATAAGATAAGATAGCTACTACTTTATTACTCTCCCTTAACTTCCTAGCGGCTTAAGAATAAATCTAGTTAAGTTTATCTTCTTAACTTATAGTATTACTAGATTATACTAAACCTAATAATAGGTTGTTACTTAAGTTAAAGAGCGGTAGGGGACTAATAGTTATCTTACAAGTAGATAGAGAAGGGACTTTATTACCTTTAACAGTAAGCTATACTCTATACGAAGTTTCGGCTAGAGTAGATTGTAATGTATATAGGTACAAGCTCGACTTGGGGCTTAGATCCTTCGCGACCTCCTGCTAAGATCACTTAAGGACGACTTGTTCTTACGCCGAGGCGGCGGACCTACGTCGTGCGACCACACTGACGAATGAAGCTAAGGCGCTGACTAGCCAACAGAAGCGACGACTGAACATTGAACGATGGCGAAAATTACCCGATGGGCGTACAAGCGCAAATTTTTGGCAGCTACGTAGACATCTTCATGTCCAAGATTTCCCTTCCCGGCCGATATAGGTCATCTCTGTGCGACTCCAAGCGGTGGCACTAGAGCGTCCACTAGAAAATGCTCGACCATGCATGCGCGAGTAAGCGATCTCTCAGTAATCATACGTGCCTGCAGAAGCTCATGATCTAGGATCCCGTCAAGCAGCTGAAGTTACGTGTACTCAAGGAACACTTGAATGCAGGTCAAGAAGCGCTGAATTTCTCATCGAGTCATTGGCAAAGCCTAGCCGTCATCGATCAAAAGAAGCTACAGGACTCTGCAAGCATGAGGCAGAGAGGATGGCATTGACGAAAGATACCCCAAGCAAGCTCGTTGAATGCCTGATTTCGTTTCAAGCTGCATCTTGCTGCCGTTTATCGCCCCGTGAAGAAAAATTGTTCATCAAGTCATCGAGGGCAAGCATCGCCTTTTTGACCAGATCGAAGAGATAGACGATGAAGCTCACTATAGGGATAGCAAAGACTGCTGCCGCCGCAAGCACTGCCCACCCGCGTAACTGGTCGTCTGCCGAACGACTCACGACGTTAATCTCCCAAATGTTCATCCCAAAAATTCCCGTGACCAGAGTGAGCGGAAGGTAGATTGCTGCAAGCACCGAAAGCCGCTTCATGGCTTGCGCATCGCGGATGGTGATAGAGCCGATCATGTGCTGGAAGTTGTCATCGAAAGATTGCGTCAGTCGCGTCAACTTTCGCTCAACGTCCTCTATCGTCATGCCGCCGACCAGACATTTCCCTGTGACGATACGATCTGCCCGACGCGCGGCTATGTTGGGCCATGCAGCCAGTTTCCGCTCCATGTCCCTTCGCAGTCGATCGACATTGAAACGAGACTCATCGATCTCCTCCAGAACGTCTGCATCCGCTTGCCTGATTGCTCGCAGTGCTATGTCCCTGCTCTGGCTGGCGAGAATGTCAAGCTTATTGACCCGGTGCCAAGCACGAAAAAGCCAAACGATGTAATATGCCACCCAGGTGTCGTGATCGAAACATGACGCTTTCCCGCTTCGCGTATATACGTCATCGATGAAGTGATTCGTGAACAATTGTGTCTCCTGCCATGCGTTGTAGACTCCCTTCAGCTCATCGTCCCTAGATCTTGATCTATGTGCTTAAGTTTCCAGCGCACCGGGACGGGGAGCATTCTGGTGCGTCGAGCAAGGAATTCGCGAAGTTCTTCGGCATTATTGAATGCAAGGCTCTGTGGCTTGGAGTGAGAGTGTGGTGTTGCCATGGGATGGTTGAATGCCTGTGTATTGAGAGTCACGGAGAGAGAGGTGTAGAACAAACTTTCTCGCAGGGCCCATATCCTGGATGTACAGCGCAACCCAGCCACAACGCACCTGCACAGGAAGCCGCAGCCTCAGAAGAAGCGAGCTTCGAGAACAATAGCTGCACCAACTAGCGAATCCAGTGAACAGGTCTCAAGCCCACAACCACCGCGTCTCCAACAATAGCTCGAGGAAGTTCTCCTGCAAGCCTTCGACATGTTCGAGACAGCTGTCGTGCTTTGTAAATCGAAGATGCGCCGTCGGTAGGCACACATAGCTCGCCTGGCTGATACCATGAGGCTACCGTGTGTCAATTGATGTTGCAGGCACCCACGTCGGCCATCAGAATGCAGCCTGGGGCTTGGCACATCGGTCCATGGCGGTGTGTCACCAAGATCTGTGAACAAAACACCCTGCCGCTGCAGCAAGAAAATCAAGCCCTGCCTCGTAAAGTGCCATCGACTCCTCAAGCCCATCAAGCAAAGCTAGAAACGAAACGTGCTCGGCGCGCTACGACTCTACTTCGCCGCCATAAGGCTAGTCAAGCTACTGCTTCGCTACCGCCCTGCTCAAAAGCTGGTCGTGTTGGTGTATCCAGTTGGCCATTTCTCCTCTCGACATCCCCCTGAGGCAATTGTTTTTTAAGCGTATCCCACTTCAAATCAGTCGCGAGTATAAAGTACTCTCGAAAGCCGAAGTGGTGGCTAAGGGGACAACTCATCAATATCATTCGTCAATATCGAATATCTACACGAAGCGTTAATCCTCAAATCTGCTCACCTTCAAACGGCAGCGGGCTCTATCCAGCGACCCTCCGACTCCTCTTCTTCGCCGGACTGCCCAAACTCGGTGGAACCTCCTGTCTGCCCTTTACAGCACTTCCTTCGACCTCACCAAGCCCGCCAGCGAAGAAGTTTCCTCTTGCCATTCTCTTTGCTGGACTGGGAACGCCAACCGTAGGCGCATCCATCGAGGACTTGAAGTTGAGATTTGGCGCGAAAGCTTTTACCGAGGGCACACCCTTAGTGTCTGCCGCAGCCGGAGCCTTCCCTCGCTTTTTGGGCGGTGATGCTGTGAGAGAATTTTCTTTCCCTTGAGCAAGAGGTTTCGCGATCGAGCCCGGCGGTGGAAGGCGCGATGTGGGCTTCCTCTTGGGAATCGAAGCCCCTTCTGTGCCAGGCTTCGAAATCACAGGCTTGAGCGCAGGCTCTTCTTCCTTTGACGGATCAACGATAGCAGTGGTCACGCCATCCCGTGGCTTCGCTGGAGTGGCTAAGCGTAACTTTCGCTTCGTCGTGCTTGGAGCTTTCGGCTTTGACACCTTGGCCTGTTCAGCTTGAGCTAGCGGGTCATCAATTGGTGTAGCCTTGCCAGGCGTCGAAGCAGTCCTGGGCGGCTTCAGTCGACGAAGCTTGGGTTTAATGGGCATTTCGTTCGGCGCGGGCACTGCAGGCGCGGCCGTCATCTCTTGATCGGCAACAGAAACAGTCTCTGGCACAGGCTCTGGCGCGTTGAGTTCGTCCATCATCGTCGATTCTTCCGGCTCGTTGCCGCCCTCGTAGAATGACACGAGCGTCTCCGCCCACTTCACACCTTTACGTCCTGGCTGTTCGACATCCATGGCGGTGGCATCTGCCGCAGGAAGCTCCTCCAGGGCACCATCCTTGGCCATTCTCGTCAGCTTCAGCGGTGGCAACACTGAGCCGCCCTTGTTCTTCCGAGTGTTGGTCTTCGTAAGATAAGCCAATTCCTGTGCTTCGGTCTTCTTCAGTACAATAGGATCCTGGCTCCCGCGGACGGTAATCTTATTCGGCTGAGAGAAAGTTGTCGCCTGAAGCTGTTGTTGGGATGTCTTGTTCGACCGTCCGCTCCTCCGAGAGGTCCTCTTTCGTGACATTGGATCAAACTCGATGTCATCTTCCTGTTGAGTACATAGCTTCTGGTCCTCTGCTTCAGTAAGAATGTTTCGCTTCCGTGGCGACGGGCTGTTGGGATGGCGATCTGCCAGCACTTCGACTGGTGCGACATTTGCAACTGGGCTTGCGAGTGCCTGTCGTACAGTATCTGAGTTGCGTCTGTTCTCGAACGATTCTCGGCGAGCCGTAGCTGACATGTTCGTAACGCTCTTGCTCTCCGTGGCCCGCTTTAGGAAAGCCTGCAGCAACGCGGTATCGTCTGAAATACGAGGCTGCTTTGGCTTTTGCGGCGACATTTGCGGTTCTTCCGGAGGAGCTGACGAGGAGCGCGTGATCTGCGGCAGCTCCATCTCATCAAGTCGTGCTGAAACCGAAGCTGCACTACCGGGCAACGGCGAGCTGCGGAACGGGTCATCGGCCTCTGTTTGGCGGTAAACTGGCATCTTGACGGGTGTAAAGGCTATCAGGTGCGGCTTATTAGAAGCGAACAGGCTGCTCTTCTTCAGCGGAGTCGTAGACTGCCTGGTAGGCGATCTGCGAAGCGGAAGACGTGGATGCTGGCCTGAGATCGTGGGAACTGGGCTCGAAGACGGCTTGCTTGGTGAACCGAGCGCATTCAGTCGTTCTCGAATCTGGGATGTGTATCGTATCGCATCTTGGACAGCTTCTTCCTCGGAGCTGGGGGTATTCTCAACAGTGTCGATCCATCCAGACTGCTCGGTAGGCTCTGGTGTAGCTTCTCTCGCGGTCAGTGGGGAAGCCGCGTCGCCTTCGACGTCTTCCCACCCTCGGTCCTGGGCGTACCCTGTGTGCGGTTCTGTGGAAGACCTGTCTTCGCTCACGATGGCTTCGAAAGACGACTCCTTCTCGTTCAGCGTGCCCACGTCTGTGGCCTCTTCTATCGCCTCTTGCTCGACTTGCATTTCTCGTACGGGCACGGGCTCTGGCTGCTCCTGCGCATGGCTGACGGTCTCTTCAGCAGTTGAATATGCGTTCGCTTGCTGACTTGCAAAGATCGTTGGCAGTGTCTTCCTGCGATTCGCGTTCGCCTGCTTGACTTGGCTGATGGGTCGTCGCCGTCGTTCCTTGACAGGCGAAACGAACCCTTCAGGTATCGTCGTGCTTTGTGGTGGAGGTAGCACTGTCGTTGCGGGTATAGGGCCGCCCAGCGCATGCTCAGTCCTCGATCGTACTGCTGGACCGTCAAGAGAGGCCTCTTCCCGGTTTTCGGGCTCGGCTTGTGCCTCGGTCGTGCTGTCCACGTTTATTGCGATCTCATCCTGGTCTTGGTTCGTGGACGCATCACCATCTGCTCCGCATTCCTCTGCCACGCTCTCGTCTTCCCATTCCTCATCTGCCAGCGCCGTTTCATCCTCAACCTGCTCGACAGTACCATCGTCATTGACAATCTCCACATTCAGCACTGCCTCCTGCGCCTCCTGCTGAATCGTCACCGCCTCCTCTTCCTCCTCCAACGCAATCAACTCCTCGACAGACCGTCTCCCTCTCGTCACGATGCGCCTATTCGTCGGACTCCCGCGCCCTTCCCACGCATTGACAAGCTCTCCAACATCAGTACGCATCTTCTTCACCGCCCTGACCGGCGACTCGACCCCCATCGCCTCAAACACTCCCGATGCGCCGCCAAACATTGCACTCGACGCACTGTGATTGAGCGCATTCCCACTCCGTTTCCACACTTTGCCAAGCCGGACCTTCTTCCGGGAGAAAGGCGATTGTGGTTTGCGGTCCCATGCGCGGGCGATGCGCGAGATGGGCAAGTTGCTGGGCGCGAGGTGCGCTGACAGTGGTGAGTCGGAGGGCGATGTCGTGTATGTGAATGCTGTGTGGGGATGCATTGCTGTTGTTGTTGCTGTTGTGTGTAGAGATGCTTCGTCAGACGCGTCGTCCATGTTGCGGGCGCAAAGGGGTGTGCAGCGCAACAGTCGCGTGTAGGCGAGTTTGGGGGAGAAGAGGCGCGATGAGGAAATCAAAACATTGACATCAGGCACCCGGGAGATGGCCGACGTTGGGCCGACAGAAGTGCGGGTCAAAACGCAAGATTCATCGACATTCGCTGTCACGTGACATATCGCTACCATATGCATGTTGATACCGCCGCCGGC
The DNA here is from genome assembly GCA_001297265.1 of Mycosphaerella arachidis. Classification (NCBI taxonomy): domain Eukaryota; kingdom Fungi; phylum Ascomycota; class Dothideomycetes; order Mycosphaerellales; family Mycosphaerellaceae; genus Mycosphaerella; species Mycosphaerella arachidis. The sequence continues at coordinate 14,149 of LIHB01000213.1, forward strand.
ATGGCCTCAAGTTCTTCCGACCAGCCCTTCACGATCCCAACAGCTCCAGTGGCAGTTTCACCGGAGCCTGCAACATGTCTTGAAGACTCGCGGCCCTGTATTCCCGCATGCGGCTGACTTGATATATTGTTGAGCCTGAACGAGGCTTCCAACGAAACACTTCACACTCCACACCTTGTAGCCCGTGCTGGAGGCCAGAGTCTGTGTAGAGCCCGGGAGCGAGGTAAAGATCCTAGGCTTGTGTTTGCTGCACGACGCGTTTGTAGGGGTGCTACGTCTATCCTCGAGATCTCAGCGATGAAGACACGAAATCCGCTCCGGCTGCAACGGTGGCATGGATGCGAGGAATGACTTATGCGCGATGTGCGCTTCTTTGTCTGTATAGGAAGTCGTGTGTGCTTGCGTCTGCAGCCACCTAACATCTCCGCCGCCAGTGCCTCCAGCTCATCCTCGCACCTCTCCGCAGACCTTATGCTACCCCAGTAGCTCTCGGCTGATGCTATTGATGAATTCGATCCCTTCTATCCTCCAAGTATCATCTTCAACCCATCTCTTGTTCGCGTTCAACACCATATTCTTTGGAGCTGCAATCTCGTATCTCGGCCATACTGGCAGCATAGAGTCGCCGGTCGGATCATGCGTCGAAACGAAATTCGCATAAGCCCTTCCGATGTTCGTACTCAAGTCTCGGTAATGCGCGTACTGTGGCAAAGGTCCCAATGCCCCCGAGTTGTTCTGGAAGGAAAATACCACATTGTCGAAGTGCTTGCTCCGACAGGTGCAGTGGCATGTCAAAGTGGCGTGTCAAACCGGTAGCTATAGACATCCTTGAGGCCGGCAGAAACGTACTGTTCACATGTCTTGCGACGACCCAATATCATCACCATGTCTCCTCCTTCTATCGCTGCGCTGCGACGCCATCGCGAGCCGTAGCTGGGATACGTGTTGTTGGTTCCGTCATTATAGGGCACGCCTTCGATGGGAAAGTCAGGATACAACTCCAGCAGTCTCCGAATCGAGAGCGGCGAAAGGGCATAGTTCCGCCATGTGAGTAGGGAGTTGAACAGCGCCGTCTCGTTCTCCACACCGCGAACACTGAAGCCGATTCCTTCGTCGGTGTTGGCACCGATCAGGAGCGGGACTTTAACGAAAGTCCCGGCGGCGGCCATTTGGGAAGGATAGCCTGTCAAGAACGTACCATCCACGATTGGATTCCAAGTCAAGCTATATCGGCTGTTGTATGGTGCCTCACTGCTAAGATCTCGAAGACACGAAAGGCGATCAGAGGCGTTCCAGCAGTCGACTGTGCGGGTGAGGTTCTCGAACGCGACATTGTAGAACCATAGCGATTCCAGTTGAGCGCCGACTGTGCTTCCACTTTCCAGGATGGCGGCATGGTACAAGTCATCTTGCCACCGAAGCAATGCATGTGGTATGCGATACTTTGAGCCCCGGCACTTTCACCCATTGAATGATTCGATCGGACTCGCCACCGAAGGAAGCGATGTTCTTTTTGATCCATTGCATCGCCATCCGCTGGTCGAGGAGACCTGCGTTTGAAGAGCCTTCAGCGAGGATTTGAGCATTCTGGAGGAAGCCCCATACGCCGAGCCTGTAGTTGATTGAGACGCCGATGAAGGGCTGGCTTGAGTCTGAAGCTGTCTTTACGATGCCGGAGAGATTGTACTGCGGGTCGGCACTGGAGCCCCAGTACAGAACACCGCCATAAATCCATACGAGGACCGGGAGGGAATGATCTGTGTAGTCTGAAGGTCTCACGACTCAATGTTCAGTCAGCGCTATGCCGTGTATCAGTGTCGCTGCAGCTTACCATTCAGCGTCAAGCAATCTTCGCTCATGTTGAAGTTGTAGTCATACTGGTAGCAGCTGTAGCCATACTTCGTGGCATCCTGCGCGTCATCATTTGCTTCCACGATTGACTATGTGAACCTCGCAGAGTCCCGTTCTTAACTGTCACTGCCGTCGAGACTGTCGCCGTGGCGAAGCTTAAAAATCCAACGAAAAGAGACTAGAAGACAGCCATGGCTTGCATTAACCGGGATCAAAGCTTTAGGGAGCAGCATCCTCACATCTCGAGGTAGGAGCCGACATCGAGCCGCGTGGTCACATAGCTCCCCAAGATCACGGTCGGCCGTCATCGGAAGGAACAATTGTCCGCGTGTAGTTTAGCCGTGCGGCGCATGTCGGTAAATGTTCAATCGTGCGGAGTGCATATTAGCGAGACTGGGGAGGGAGGGTCTCGTAGCAGGACCTAAGTGCAGCGAGGGGCTAGGGGGTAATTATGTGTTCGCCATCCAACGAGGTTCGGTTAATCACTTAGATTGGGGCTTGCCCGCAGTCGGAAATCGGGGCTGCCCATAGACTCACCAACGTTCTTGCCCCTCGACGATTAGATACACTCCTGTCTTTGTCTAACAGCTGCCTACAATCACTCCGATGACAGACTGAGTTATCTTGCATATTTGCGCCACTTACATGATTGTTGAGACTTGCCCCTGCCTTTGGGAAAGCATTCGGGGTGTGCCTTGACGTCTGTGGACCGATGTTGTATCAGACAACCTCGCCAGCGGGGAGACCGACGGAAGTCCAGCATCGCGCTCCAGCTGGTGCCGTCTGCTTATAGGATGGATCCAATCTTGCACGTTGACATGTGACAGAAGGCTCTCGCTCGATCGTGATGGCAGTTGGCGTGATTGTTGACCGGAAGAAAAGGTGCTTTGCCCCTATCCATGACCATCCATATGGTGAGCAACGGAACACACGCTCGATACGGCATGGTGTGACGTCGAAGCAACACACGCAAGACGCGCGGCGAAATGGCGTAGTTTCAGCCGCCGGGTGCAGATGTGTCCCTACGCTGACAAATAGAAGTCATGTGCGCGTCGCGCACGGTCGCACATTAGGCACGCGACGCGTTTTCTTGGCTATTCTTCTTACCTTTATATCTTACTACATAATGGACGTATATAACTATGCGATAGCTTATTTAAATTAGTAAAATAAGCCTAATACCGCTACGGCCGCTAGGAAGTTTAGTATTAAGCGCTCGGTACTTAGTAAGCGCTAGAACAAGCTTACTAAAAAATCTACCTTAAAGCACGAAGAACAGCGCATTCTTAAC
>LIHB01000214.1:0-17045 GCA_001297265.1 Mycosphaerella arachidis
ATAGGGGTTTAGGGTCCGCTAATCCTCTTGTTTTATCTAGCTACTACGCTGCTCGTTACGTAACCTAATTTCCCGGTCCTAGGACCGGTAAATACCCCTACTTACGTAAGCACCGCTCTATACTACTATAACTCGGATAGGCCTATATAGGGTAGTTAGTAGACATTAATAGTAACGCTAGGCTCTTCTATAGTAGGTTATAAGCTAAATAATACCGGCGGTAATTATAAAGGTAAGCGTCTACGAGGACTTAAAGATTAGTAGTTACGAGAGCCGAAGTACTACTTAATTATAGTAGTACTAATAATACCCTACTTAGATGTTATAGCTACGTATAGGTTATCCTTATTCCTACTCTTCTCTTTCTATAACTTAGCTATTAACGTAGAGCCTAGATCTAGTAGTATATAATATAGCTTACTCTTATCTAGCTTATACGCGCGAGCCGCTTTCTACTATTAACGTAGTATCTCTAGATATATCTTATAGTAGTCTTAAGGGTTATCCGGACTAGTCTACTAGTAGGTATTACCGTAGTTCTTATAGTACTTATTACCGTAACGCTATTACTTATTAAGTAAGTTAAGGAAGTCGTCCGAGCCCGTTACTTAAGGGACTATCCGGCTATTCTTATCTACCTTAATACCGGTACTACGGAGTAGTAACTCTTACCTTATAAATAATCTATTATTATTATCTTTAGCGCTACGTTAAGTACCGTACGTACCGGACTAGATCTATACTAACTACTAATCTATAGTAGTCCTCTAAGTAGCGCGTCGCTAACTTCTAGGTATACGAGCTAATATAGCGGTACGCTCTATAACTATCGTAATAATATTAATATTAAGGCCCTACTTTAATATCTTATACTATAACTTTAGTTAGTATTTAGCGCGTCTTATATCCCTCCCGGCTTTAGGTACGTTATCTAATAACTTATTAACGAAAGCGTAAAGTCCGGAGCGCTCTTAGCTAGCGGTAATATATATATTAATAACCTTATAGACATCCTTTAAGAGACGACCGCTATTATCGATAGACTTTAACTACCTACTTAAGAACTTACTCTAATTATCGACTATAAGGTATACGGTACTATCGCTCTTTACTACCGGCTACGACTTAATAGCGAGTACCTATTTACTAAATACTACGCGAAAAGTAATACTAAAGGAAAATACCTTAGTCTCGGCGGTATTATTAGTATTATCTTCGGTCTCTTTAACCTCCTATTATTTATCGTTATCCGTATCCTCTTTACTACCTCTACCTCCGCCTATCGACGTATTTAGAGCGTTATTATAAAGACGTACTTCTTTATTATCCTCCTTATTCTCCGGTACGAGCGTAAGGGCTCGGCCTTTACCTTTTTACGACTTTAAGGGCTTCGGTTAAGGCTACGACTACAACTATTTAAGAGCTTAGAGAGTATTATTATAAGGCTTTAGATAAGGTAGCTATCGAGCGCGTTTAGCTAGTCTCGAAGAGGGCCTAGTAGTACTACTACGACGCTTAGAGCCTACTATATAAGGTAAATAATACCTAGGACTAGCGACGACGAGGTTATATTTACGGTATAATAATATTTATAAGATTAGGATAATCTATCGCTATTCCTAGATTCTACGTAGGTTTACTATAAGGAACGCGGGACGGCTAATCTACGGACCTACCCCCGGGAGTATAGCGCGGAATATTATATAGTATAGTACTACGCGAACTAGAGGACTAGTACGTAAAGTAGAGGACTAGACTAACTACCGCTATAGCCGCTAGCTATCTAGAATACCTCGCCGGTAAGGTCCGGATTATCTATACTATTTAGCTTATAGTCGCTAATCTCCTACTCGACCTTAATCCCTATACTAGCTAGTATACTTATATTATCGTAAAAGTAACTCTAATTCTACGAATCGGCATTTAGTATACAACCGCTTGTTTTTAAGCTAGCGGAAGAAGTACCTGCTGCCGTAGCGTTAAGGATGATTCTTTGCGTGGCCCTGTGTATAATGTATTAATCCGCTAGAGCAGTAGCTGTACTACTTCCCCGGATTTTCGTCGAAGTTCGCAACCTTCCCCGGATTTTCGCCAAAGTTCGCAGCCTTCCCCGGACGCGAACTTTCTAGGGAGCTCACGCCATGCTAAGCTCGGAACTCGGCCCGTTTCGCGGTTGGTAGTTGCGACAGCCCTCTAACGCTGCTCTGGATGATTGGAAGGGGAGCATAGCCGGCGGCGGGCAGACAATTTCTCGCGACAATCTCCCTCGGGCTCTGGTCGCTACAATCGGCTTATTGTTGGCGAAGTCGGATCCTATTCTCCCCTAAATTCTGCTTGTTCGCTGACATGGCAGCCAGAATATGCACCGGATGAGATGAGTTTTGCCCGTACGCTTGATGTGAGACTGTGGCAGCAATTTGACATCGGTCGGTTCTTGGTCAAGCTCCGAAGGCTCGAGGCTCACCAGACCATCGTGTTCAAGGGTAACGTACTAACGTGCTTCCAACATCGTGTCCTTCGACTCCTGGGCCACTTCCCCCCCCCCCCCCCCCCCCCCCCCCCCCCCCATATGTGGTCGCCTTAGTAGCTCTTGATTCCAACCTGCCTGCACGGTGCTTACTTCGAGGGTGATGACAGCTGAGATGGTGCCTATGGCGAAGCTCTTTCCGCTTTGCTGCAAGATTTGATCGATGCATTATACACCGTCGTCCCGCGACATGGCATTTGTCACATAGGACCGATCAGTGTCTGATAATTTCGCGGTCCCGTTGATGATACCGTTGATCGCAAAGAGGACCTCGTTGTAATGATGGCGAGCGGGCTCGTGTGCAACCCGCGTTGATATGAAGTCTTAAGCTCCCTCGAGACTTCTGTCGACCGTAAGTCCTTGGTCACACACCCTACGGCTTCACCTTCGTGTTTGCCTCCATAGTCAAGATATGAATACAGTACCATCAGCGCTAGAGGTTGGATCAATGAGTCATGATGCATTCCGTTCCGCCGACGTTGGTTTGCAGAGACAATGTGCCCGAGCCTCTAGCCTGCAGGACCTCATCCTAGGTATCCGAGCCGGTTGTAGGATCATACAGCTACAAAATGATAGCTATCGTGTCGTAGTAGTTAGTAGATAGTGTCGATAGTAGGCCTGGTCGTGTCGACATAACCGGCTGCGAGCGATGCTCGCATTCGACACTCTGTGGTTCGGCACGATCATGATCCTAATTGGTGCCGTTGGATAGATGTTGGCGGACCGATCTTAGCTAGCTCGGTCTATAACAAATGCTTATAAAATCTCTAAGGCTCTAGTCCGACGATATGTTCGAGATTCAGCACGAGACAAGTTCCGCCGTTGTGCTTTAGGCAGTTGGCTTCCTCAGTACTATGTCTAAATCAGCATTTGCTAGGTCCTCCTTAAAATTCTACGTAGACCTCCTGCGGGTTGCACCGCGGACAACGATCTATGCGTGCATGGTCAAGGGTCGAGTCTTTGCATCGCAGATACAACCGCAGTAGAGCGAGAAAGCTTCTGCCCAATGTCTTCACGTCGATGGGCTATGTCTACGATAACTGCTCACAACATGGTCTCGACACAGGCTCACTCCACAATGCCGCAAGATTCGTGGTCGGCACACTGCTACATAACGCTAAGTGCTGGTCTCAACGTGAGAACGTCTTCGTAGGAAGATCGAAGGATTTGAAGATGCTCATCGCCCTTATAGAGCTTCGAAAGGCATCGACTTGGAATGAGGAGTGGAAGCTGCCAGCAGTGGCAGGCCTTGTCACAATCCGCGGACCTCGACTTTTGGTGACTGGGTTTAATAGTCGTTATGGAGCATGTCTTGAGAATCTCGCAGGCAAGTAAGTATTTCGTGTAGCTCGTGTCGATGTCTTAGCCTCGAGGATCTGTTAAGCCTGTAGTAAGCATACATCTTTACTAATCTAACGTGAACAGCCGATCTGATTGTTATCCCCCGTGCTGATTGAGAGCTGACTTTTTTGTTGCATGGTTAAGCTAGCTAAGGGAGAGAAATGCAATGCTCTACTTAAACTCGGCGCGAGACTGTTAACCTGCTTGAGAGACGTAGGTGCCTCTGTTCTTAATGAGGATTGTCTTTTACACCGAATTTGTCAAGCTATTAAGGGAACGAGCTATAATGCCCTGATCAAGCTCGGCAGGATAGTGTTGGCTCCGCTTCGCAAACGTGAATCATGAGTATCGGTAGGTCAAGCAAGTGTCGTTATGAATATGAGATCCTAGCAACGATCCACGGTATTCGATCGTTTATGGCGTCGCTTCTCGTCCGCGACCATAATCGTACGTAAAGGTCTACGATGTACTCATTGGCTTTTTCCCCTAGCGGTCGTTCGACTGATATACTGTCAAAAGCGAGGTGGTCAATCGGGACCCTGTCTGCGTTAGCTGAAGCTAATCAATTCCAAGGGCACTTTATACAATGGGATGCAAAGTGTCCTGATTCGTCTTCGCTCTCTGCTCAGCGTACGTGGGCGAGGTGGGACGCTCACACGCTTTGCTCGGCGAGGACTGATTGGAAGGCAGGCGTCCGTAGCCGAAGTCAAGATCTGTCGACCTTTGGTCTCGACTAAAGACGGAATCCTGTTAGTCTCATCGATTCTTGTCCTTATTCCAGAGCTTGCTTGGTGATGTCGGCGATTGTGGGAAGTCGTGGGACTCTTAGCACCCGAGCCGCCGACTAACGACTTAGGCGCCAGATCTTACCGGTGCACAGAAAACGACGTGGATGAGTCGCGCGTGCGTATGCTCGTGTGAGCATAATTCCTCCAACGTGCGTTCTTCAAGAAGGTTGGATGAAGAGCGAAGGCTATTGTCTGGGACCGCAGTCTCGAGGACCTCGACAGGTTTATTAACCGGCGCTGGCTCGGTATCGGTGCTCGAATCGCCGTCATCACCCACGCCATAGCTTCGTAGAGGAGAGGGCGCTGCATGTCAGGCATGTTAGATTCCTCAAAGATTATTTGTAGTCATGTAGAATGCCAAATGCGCCGATAACGAAATCTTTGATGGATATCGGAATGGCTCAAGTCTTTTACGGGCTTTGGGAAAGTAGCCACGAGATGTCAGGCTACCATAGTACGTGTTGCTTCTGGCATCCTTGCCGCGAATGGCAGGGCAGTCAAGCTGATACATGAATCCGGACTTGGACGCTTTGTCGTTCTGGTAGAGATATGCTGGTGCTAAGACGTATTGAAGCGAGAAAGATTCTTATATCGTGTGCTTCCACGAATGTCGAAGTCGGCGATGAGCTTCCCGACGAAAGAGCAACTCCTTCATCAGGTCAAGCACTAACTGGTAGTGGTGATCATCGTCGGCGCAATACCGAAACCGCTTCAAGATGTGCCGGAATACCTCTGGCGCTTTTTTCGCATATCGTCCATCCTGCTTTGTGCATGGTAAGTAGAGTCCTGCGGCGCATGTAGGGTTGATGCGCTGAACTTGGTGTGCGGGTACTGAAATGGGCCTGGTGTGATCTGTCCCGACGCCGAAGAGTGGGCTGAAGCTTATCCTGGACTGGCGCCAGCGATTAGGATAGATACCTATTCTTATTGGTCCGCTGCCGCGATGGGACAGCGATTGAGTCTTACGGCTCCCATGGCTCCCTTGATGCAGGAGCTGTGGAGCTCTATGCACTTTGATGGTTTTGTGGCACTTATGTCTGGTTACAAAGTCGTTTGCTCCGCTGTCCATGTTGATTTCGTCGATTCCACCATTGAGCTTCGTGCGTCGCCAGATCCATCTCCTCGCGCCCGTCGCATTATACAGCTCGATGACGCCGCCACGGATAAGCGCCTGTTTCGCAATACCTAGTGTCCTCATCACCATCGATTGCCGCCTAGGGATGGCATACGTTTCGCCGAGGACAATGGTAATCTGTCCGACTACACAGCATGTTGTACCCCAACACTACAAAATAACGACCTCAGGGATGGCGCGGCGGTCTGGACGACGGAGCGATCGAAATCGATCCGCCCTCCACTGGAACGCGCTAGCGTAGCAGGACTATACAGACTGTACGTTGCGTCGGTGCGTCTGTCTCTTGCTCGTGTTCGTGCCCTCATTACTGCTGGAACGGCTGTTAGAGACGGCATCTGCCAGTTGTATTCGTTCTTCCTAACTTAGTCGATGCAGCAGCTTTGATTGCGGCGGGCTTTGCTAGTAGACATATCTACATTAACGATAGGACTAGTGGGGTAAGGGTCCTGTTTGACACATCACACATCTTTCTGCCGCCGGTCGAGACGAACATTTCGATGTCGGTCCGGTTGAAACAGGCACGGCACACAAACGAACACATCGACGTCGGTTTACTCTACACAAGCACATAGAACTTTGGACCTGGTGACTTCCTCAACAAAGAAAGCTCGCGGAGGGGGAGGGATCCTTCAGACTGTCACGCCTCCCTACCTCCCCATCTCTCTCTCTCAACCCCATTCTATCCATCTCCGCTCTCGCAGCTCTACTCCCTTCCATTTCATTTCCGTCTCAAACCACAATCAAAATATACTGTTGATACTATTCCTCATCGCTCTAAACGGTGTATCGTGAGATTTTGCTCGCTGTTGCGGTTGCGGCTGTGGCTGTGGCGGCGATGGCTGCTCTCCTACCTCTGCCGCCGACTTAGCGTCAGCATCAAACTTCACTCGCTTCTTAAGCTTCTCGCTCTCACTCTTGCCCTTGCACTTGTCTTTGCCCTTGTCAGCCGGCTGCTGTGTCTGGACCGACGCAATAACTTGTATCTCCTCATGTCTCTGACTACGTGCTGGCTCTTTTGTGTCCATTATGGAGCCTGGAATATCAAGGGCCTTCTTTCTGTCTCCTGGCTTGTACGCGAACTGCGGCACGGCGGCTACTAGTTCTTGCACTCGCTGACTTGCACGTCCGAACTCGGCGAGGGTAGAGGCCAATTCCTCGGAGTAAAGGGGTGGCGTTGCGAGAGGCGAGAGTGGTTCGGGAAGGAGAGGCGGAGAGGTTGGCGATACATTGGCGTGATTGATGAAGTTGGGTCTGGGCGGAGTTGCCGGACTGAGGACGTCATCAGTGGCTGTAACGTTGTCCTTGGTGTTAGCGTTGAGGGTGGTGCTGGCAGATGGCCGGGTTTGCGGAAGCTCGAACTCGTTGATGGTCGCGGCATCATCGCTAGGGCTGAGTGTGCCGTTGGCTGCAGTGGATGATTCCTGCTGCGACTTTGGCTCCGCCTCCTTCGACAGCGCGGACTTCTTCATCATCGGCGATGGCAATTCATCCGGCAAACCCAAAGCTCCCGGATCACTCATGGTAGCCGCGCCATCGCCTGTCATACCTTGAGAAATACTGGACAGACGGCGTTCCTGCGTCTTTGGGCTCTGAAGTCCATATTCCCGCAGCGAGTTCCCAAAGCTGCCTAGAGAATGATGATGAGTTGAAGCCGCAGCCGCAGCTGCAGCAGTGGCGGAAGACGCAACTCCTTTGATAAAGCCATCCTCCGCGCGAGTCCTAGACATCACCGCATCTTTGCCTTGACTCTTGTTTGTATCCTGGTAGAGCTTCATCATCTGGAACGACGGAGTCGGTAAAGCTGTTGCTGTCTCTGTTTTTATCCCTGGTGCAGGCTGCTGCCAGAATCCGAAGCTTGAAGCAGTATCTGTGTTGTCGCTAGGCACTTCAAGTTGAGGCGCTGACGCTACCGTATGGGCGGTAGATGGCCTGCCAGGCACAAAGTATCTGGGAACAGGCCACTCCTTCTGATTCTTGCTCTGGCCCTTGTTTTCAAATGCAAATGGCGACAGTAATCCAGTTCCCTGCTGATCAACTGCACGACGCTCAGGCATGCCAGTCTCCCCCTCCTTTCCAGGTCGAGAACTGGTATCAGTCTTGATCTCCATCCCTGTAATCACCGCATTGTTCTTTTCATCTCCACTCTGGCTCTGGCTCTGGCTCTTACTCTTACTCTTAGTCTCGCTATAGTCCTCTGAAGCAGAGACAGTGACAGCCACAGGTAAAATTCCTTCCTCCGGACTCTCCATTGTCGTTCGCGAGCCCAAACCACAGTGAAATCCATCCTCATCCTCGCCCGCATTGCTACGAACTCGTCCCTAGATGAAAGAGCCCCGTTAGTACAATCTTCATCTCCATCTCCACTATCCTGCCAGAGTTTTCGGAAAAGCGACTTGCTTGAAGACCATCACTTACACCCCGTCGACCATTCTTTCTCAACTTCGCCTCAATCCCCGCCAACGTTAGCCTAGATGAATCCAGAATGTCGTAAAAGAGGACATCTTCCGGGTGATGGCTGGGATGGTCCCCCCAATGTTCAGAGCTAGCCCTCTGTTTGTCTCCGTTGAGTGTGACTTTGGGATCCGGCGGCATGGTGGATGCGCGTGTGTGGGAGATGGAAAAGAATAGGTATCCTATAGCGAACAAAGTCGATAAAAACCTACTAAACGCACCTCCGATGACCTTGCAGGAGAGCAAAGGTCCCGATGATCAAACGCGGCGGTGGCGGTGGTAGCGGCGGCTCCGCATCCATCCCTCTCCTTCCGACCCGATGCCTCCCGCAGGAAGAATATGCATGTATCCATCCGCTTCAAACACGCCAAGGAGGCCGAAGATGGCCGACAACAAAGGTCCCGATATCCAAACGCTGCGGCAACGGCGGCGGCGGCGCTGTACCAACTCCTATCCTTCCTAACCTCCCGACCCGACGTCTCACGCATGGGGCAATATGCATGTATCCATACACGTCCGTTTTGAACACGTCGAGGCGGCCGAGGAGGGCGAAGAGGCCGGCGACACACTTTTCGACTGGTCCAAGAGTGACGCTTTGACTGGAATTCCTTCTTGAGAGAGAGTAGCGGAAGAATTGAGTAGAGGTTCTCGACTTTTGATATCACTGACGAGTGGATGCCGGACACGGGTCGCATAGCCAGGTATTGGTCCAGGGGTGATTTGCTAGCATTGATCGACGTGAAAAGATCGGTAGAATGCCATCTTGAGCACACAGGTCCATTGATTTCACTTCCAAGACTCCGTCAAACCCTTACGACGCATTGACCATCCTCTCCATGCCCCTCCCCAAACACGTCCCTCCACCCAAAACAAACATCGGCCCTCAAAGCGCCTATCGTTAGTGTAGTCGGCTTCCCGGTCCGCTTCCAATCCAAAACACCAACCCACGCAGCTATGTCTCCTTTTAAAAAGCCCGTCTTACTGACCTCATGTGACCGTAATCGTGGCGCGGCATCAAGGACGGGCTTAGAAATCTGCGTCACCCATGACTGGATCGTATCGTTGGCGTCGAGGGGATTTGGACGGGTGTACCAGCTGCGCAGAAATGGGGACGGGTGAGTAGGACAGCCTTGCCCATAGATGTCGCTAGGCAGCAGACAGTGGTCGAAGTGCTGCAGGGCCCAGCGACGGCTAGCTTCGACTGGGAGGCGGTGGGTGAGGAAGCCGTCTGCCTGATGCAGGATGCGGGGCCATTTCTCGTAGCTGGAATAGTGCCATGTTTCGAGATGCTGCAGGCAAGCTGCTGGAGGACTCGCTGTTGCGATAATGTCGAGCATGTCAAGTGAAGTACAGGTCGAGCTGTTTTGCCGATCGGGGGGGATGCAGAGTGGCCCAAGGAAAGTCTCGGCGTCGTCGACCATTTCTTGGGCTATTTGAGGCAGCATCTGGGCAACAGCTTGGGCGCCGACTGAGAATATGAAGGCGGCATTGTCGAGGAGGAGCAGCTGCGACTCTGCGTGTTGCAGGAAGGCCAGGTGAGCTTCCAGATCAGCCAGACGGATGGTAGGGAGAGTTTCTCTTCTATCGACAACACTCCCAATGGCGTGGTACGCCGCGTGGACCTTAGTAAGCTGGTCAGCAAGACGACTCCGGAAACGATCGATGGTAGGTATGAGGTTCGTTCGAGACATCATTGTTGAGCGCAGGGCGCTGGCCCATGGCCTCAGTACTTCCTGGTACATGTGGAGTTGTACAGCATACTGCAGTGTCAATCAGTAAAGTCTCATCACGAACCGCATCCAGCAATTCATTGTTGCGTACCGGCTGTGGAGGTTGAGACATAAGACATCGCGCTCGAAACGTCCAGGTAGTCAGCCACGACGAAGACGCTGGAGCATTGCCAGACCGTGTGCATGCACGAGACCGAGCCAGCGCCGCCGCAGTAATATCCACGTCAGACGCATCGCGTCTTGCCTGATCCTTCAGTGTTTTCAATCCATGATCATGCTTCTCCGCCAGAGGCGCCATGATAGCATTTGCCTGGACTTTCAAAGCGCGCAGCGCGTGCGCAATCGGCAAGACGACGTTATCAATCCCAGCAATTCCAGATGCGCGCGGCCGCGGCACTGGCACTGGTACGAACCATTCGTCGGCGAACGCGCGGACGAGGTCCTTCGCGACACCACGGGCCAGACTGCCGTGGACATCTTGGTAGACGCAGGCGGTGATGAGGTTGGGATTGCTGTGTCTCGCGTGAGTCAGGGCATTTGTTGATTGTGATGGGAATGCGCGGTTGAACATACCCGTGTACATGGCACTGTGGAGCGAGAGCCGTCTGGCGGTGTTTCCAGGCGTTGATGGCGAGGTAGGCGCAGCAGCCGACGACGAGGAAGAGTGCCCAGATGGGAAGACGAGGAAGCGAAGTTGCGCGTTCGGCCGAGCTTGGAGTCGATGCGGAAGAGCTTGATGAAGAGGAATCCGACGAGCTCGATCTCGACGAAGACGACCTCGACGAGGATGAGGACGACACCCACTCCTCCTCCTCGGCGGAGAAAAAACTCGCAGGCGATGATGAGCCCCTCGACGCGCAGCTGCGGTAGTCGGTAGAAGAAGAAGAAGAAACCGACGCAGCATCGTCCACGCTATTCCGTGTAGCCTCGTCCTGTTCATCGGCGGCAGTATCGGCAGTAGCGGCAGTGGCGGCAGTGGCGGCCCTTAGCGCCATGGCCCGCGTGACGACCATATCAAGAACATGAATGTGCGTCAACAGTGAGGGTCTTGAACGACACACACACGCAATAATACTCTCGTGTCATCGCGTTCAAACGACTGCAGCGGGTATGGCGGGGGCTTTCACGTTGTGGAATGCTGAAGCCGCATCCGAACAATAGAACATGAATGCCAAACAATGCCAACGAAATACCGGTACCAATTCCGGACTTCTCCAATGATCTGTCTACTCCACATTCCAACCACCGCACCTGTCATGTCGCATTCTCGGCCTGCCAGCAATAACCTCGTCGGCGATCCAGCTCCACCCTTCGTCGACGAGACCCTACATACCGTCACCAGGACCGACCCTCCCCACCGCCCTCATAGCTTTAGCCCTCTTCAATCCCGCCTTCATCTTTGTCGCTTCCTCAACCGCCGCCCACTCCTTGGCGTCCCATCCTCTCTTCGTATCCCGCATGGGTCGTCCGTAGGTCTCAGCCCAGAGGTCGTAAATACGGTTAGTTTGAAGCAGAAGACCGGTGGAGGAGATGTTCTGGGAGAGGCTCAAGGTGAGGAAGGAAGTTGAGAGCGCGTGTATAGGCGGGGAGGAGTTGTTCTCGTCGTCGGCGTCAACGTCAGTAGGACAAGAAGGACGTGAAATGGTCAGCGCCCTTATCTTACTCACAGTCTCGAGCAGGTTGTCACGGCCAAAATTGACAGCCGCAGCGTCGCGTTCCGAGAGCTGCATATGCCGGAGGTTGCTAAGCTTGGCCTGGTTGACGAGTCGATTGTGCTCCTCCCCGGTGGCTGCATCGACAGGTTCCAGCTGGTCAAGCCGCGGAAGTCGTGCGATGGCCACTTCGAATGCAACAGAGAGAGGCATGGATGCCGGAACAGCTTGTGGGAGTCTCTGCTGCGCTTGAACAAGGCGGTGGGACAAAATGGCGGCTTTGGTCCTTGAGCTGCGGATTGAACCGTCACCGAGGGCGTGGGAGAGGATTGTAAAGAGCGGGCTCGGGTATGCGTATGTTCGTATGAATGAGCAGTAGAATTTGGCCATGCGCAGGCGAGTGAATTCAAGAAGCTCTGCTGAGATTTGGTGCGATGATGGGCAAGGCCATGTGAAGGCATTGTCGATCCATCGAACAGAGTTCGGCGGTGCTGATGCTGTCGCTTCCAGCAAACCAATCGTAGTCTCCAGAAGCGAGCTGAGTATGGGTTGTAAATTCGCTTCAAACACTAAGATAGAGTCTGCGAGTTCAGACCGCACCAGTAACAGATCCTGAACGTGCTGTACGTCCACGTTGGCATTCGCGTAGGCTCGGAGCGGCTGCTCGGGAATGTTGCATCGGTGATCTGAGAGCTTGCCCTTTGAGTCGCCGATTGGTCGCAAGTACAGTATCATCTGGTGTGTCTCACAGTACGCTATGATGTGCAGGTTGTGCATCTCGTACAAGGTCTCCGTCGCACGAAGCCAAGTCAGCATTGGTAGAGCCAGAGCATCGGCCGAGAGAAGCATGTTGTAAGGGAGACGTGTCGGAAATGCGTCGTAACGGGACAACGATTGAAGCAGAGTTGTGCTAAGTTCGTGCTCCAGTACCCACGGCTCGGCAGCGATCATGAGCGCCACTATACCACAAAAAGTAAGTGCAAGTACAAAGGCTGCTAACAGGAGCAGGATTCCTTTTGAGAGCCGTTCAAGCCATGAATACTTAATCATTCTTAGCATTAGAGCCACGGCGATCGTCGTAGAGAACCAGACCAAGAGAGGAGCCATAAGAGATGCATAGGCAAGAGGCCAGTCGTGTATACCGTATGCCGATAGTGCGTATCCGAAGCCCGTGTACACAGGTGGAGGAAGGACCGTAGCGGCTATTGACCATCTCCAGGAGCCGCTCTGATAGTAGACGAAGCCGATTAGTAGTAGGAGGAAGATAACCTCGTCGATGCCGGGCAGGTAGTTCATTCCATGCATTACAGGGCCGAGCGTAATCAACAGCCAGTGGCCGATCCATATTGTACTGCGCCGGACTCCCGGCAGATCGTTGAACCAGGGACTGTACTCGGATATAACCGCGATGAAGATGAACAGAGCGAACGTGGAGCACCAAGCCGTTTGCAAGACGCCAAGCTGAGGCATCCTGTAGAGTTCTATGTTCCGAAAAACCCGGGGGTTTGGACGCGTGCGCCAGAGAATGGGCGAGATTGCGAGAGTTGAACAGAAGAGGTGGTCGCAACAAGATAAAATTCAGATCTTCGTTTGTTCTTGTGTTGTTTGCAGGCTGGCTGTCCTTCGCCCTGCAGCGGGTGTGACCGGGACTCAGCACGGGCAGTTTGTGCAACTCAATGATACATTTGTCGCAACTGGCTGTGCTCTGTCAGGTATGCGTATCATCGCTGCATTCCCAAACTGCTCCAGTCTCATGCAGCTTGGTCCGGTATCGGGGTGACAAACTTATGTTGAACGAAGACGCTGGCGACGGCAATGCCGATTTCATCCCACCGTGTCGGCCACGAGGCGATCTGGGCCTCGTTCAGATAGGAGACGTTCGGATTGGAGCAGTCCCGTGCAGCGCGCAGTTCTGATGCACTGGCGTTTGTCCCTTGAGCAGTCATCTTCCAGGGTGCCGAGTAGTCGACCCCCGTTGAATCGTGACGTTGGACTAGTTGCAGCGTTAGGGAACTGAGGCAATGCTGCTCATCGGGCTTGACCATTTTCGCGGCCGCAGGCGAGAATGGAGCTTCCCTTCCATTACATCCTTTGGTCCTTGTGGCGGTGTCCGTGTATCCGGGAGACGAGATGCGCTGTCCGTCAACAACGACGGCGAGCCTCACACTTCGTTTCTAAGTCCGGAATAAGCCTTCGACGAAACCACGTCCGGCACCTCATGTCCCCCGACGAAGGCAGAAGCCCGTCATCTGATGATTCCGCAGCTAACGATGGTGCGTCGCATGGCCTGTCTAGGATACGCCCTCCGTCCATGTTCTTTTTCTTTGTATTCTTGCAATCCAAGCTACTTCCGTGTCTGGCGTCTGGGTAGCGGGTATTCGGTCCCTCTGATGCGCTAGCATACTCGAGCTTACAGCGGTCTGCTTGGAGGTCGCGGCATATGCGTCATCTTCAGATTGATATGATTCACGTTCATTGTCCTGCAGCTTGCGTCGGCCAGAACGAGCTAAGCTTCATGTCGTGGTTCCGGCAAGGGAGTCAAGCGGCGATTGAGATTGAGCGAAGTGATGGTCCAGGTGAGAGGCCGGCATCGCGTCGCTGAGTACTTGAAAGGCAGACGCTACGGTCGATGTCGCTCCTGTCAGTGGAAGGAGGCTGCGCGAGCTCTCGACCAGGCTTTTTGAAGAAAGAGGCGCCGATGCATCGTGAATGTGAAGATGGTGACGTTGACCCGAAAGAGCCGATGATGCGAACGGCGAAGTGATCACCGCTCCTTGTCCGCCCTTTCTTGGGTCCTCCTTCCTTCCTTATCCTCTTTGGGCTATGAGAGGTCTAGGTCTGGCAATCATTAGTGGCTGCGCGGATGGCTTCTCCCATTGTCGTTGGAGAAATGGTGAAAGTATTGCGGGCTCCAAGGCCAGACTTCCGTGAGTCCAATCTTGATGCCCTCGATCTTACATGCGTGCCAACCCAGCCCCAGGCAGCGCCATCATAACGCCTCTTTATGTGTGAGACTCGGTGCTTTCTAGACAGGCGGGTGCAATGTCGAGAGGCCAAATGGCGGGTGTTTAACGTTCTGTGACGATGTTTAACGTCCCCAGGACGAAGGGTTTTAATGTCCGTAGGACAACCACCATCTGTTCTGACGATGGGAAGCCAGCCGCGCTGTCCTGGCTCCAGCGACCTAAATGAAGTGTTCAATGATTAACGTCGCAGAAGACGTGCTCGCCCTCTTCGGAATGATGATGGCTTTGCGCAAACTTGGCCACCCACCGGGTGGTTGCAGCCTGAGAAGAGTCAGACCACACTACGTGCAGCAAGCTGAACACGGAAGCAGGATGTCGAATTAGGCGTACGATGCTCGCAATCATGGTCCGCAGAAGGTGGCCAGCCATTCCGCTTCGCAATCCCCTGAGCTGATCGCACTTCTTCATACAAGCTTAAGGAGGAAGGAAAAGAAGAGGAAAGCGAGGAGACGATGAGTGCAAGTGCAGCAGGAGCAGCAGGTGCGAGGACAAGTGCGCTAGAACTAACTAGAACTACGCAGGTGGGGCAGGTGCAAGGGCCGGTGCGTCATGGTCACGTCGCAGACCACGCCGCTCCTTCCAGTCTCCTGGCACATGTTCCGCATCTGATCAAACCGAATCTCATCTCTGCCTGTGAAGCATGAGACTCGCTGTCGGGCCCATCGCCATTGCCTTCACCAGGAATTCACATCGATCCCCGCTGCTGACCAGGCTACAATCAGCCCTCACATGCACCAATCCATGACATGCACCCTCGACCGCCAGACTGCTCTAAGCTCTTGGCATTCATCATGAATACAGTCGCCGGGCTCACTTTCGCAGCGTGCTTCTACGATCTGGCACGCGTCGCCCATTGTCACGCCAAAATCATCCTACTGCGATTGTGGGCAGGTCGCCGTATACTGGCACGGAGACACCAACCTCTGCGTCCTCTGCGTCCTCTGCGGCTTCTGCTGTATGCAGCTACGATGCCGACTCGCTCCCCTCCATACAAGTAAGTACGGGTGCGTTTAGGCATGTGACTCAAGCACGCCTTCCTGAAGCATGATACTGCCGGCATTGGAATCGATTGGTCCGTGAATTGCGGTTGCGAGGACGATGTGCGCTTGGCCATCGTCGTTTTTGAGCCGCAAGGTTATAGTAGCTCCTGCCAAGCATAGAAGTCTTCCCTACCTGGCGCACGGTCCTACCTCGTGCACAGCTAAAGGTGTTTCTAGCTGCAATATTACGACCGTGTTATTTAACGAGGTATTATTAGATTAAGCTAATATTAAGAAGAATAAGTATTATAATTACGCTCTATTAAATAGTATTACTCTTATATATATATAGGTAGCTTTACTATTATAGACTATCGTTATTTTATTTTAGCTAAAACCCTCCCCTTCTTAATTAAAGTAATACTATATACTTATTCTATAGGCTATTCGAATATAATACGTCTTAAAAGGTTCTTAGGCTTCCTTATACTATCTTAGAGGGTATTATTAAGTTATTTTAAGGCTATAGCGACCTTTTTAAGTATTACCCTATTATAGGCCTCCTTAATAAGCCTTACCTTCTTTTCCTTTACCTTAAGCTACTTATATATAGCCTTTAACTACTTTAAAGTTATACTATATTACTTCTTAAATTATCGCTATAGCTATTCGTCTTACTTCGTAGTAGTAGTAGTAACCTTAGCCTACTTTTCTTCTTAAGTAGGACCTTAGCTTACTATAGCTTAGATAGGGAGTAAAAGGTAGTAGTAGAGCCGTCTTTAGCTCGTAGATCTTCGAATAGCTGTTTACTACGCTTACGGCGCTTTTACTCGTTAAATAGGGCCTATCGAAGGCTATTTACTTACGTTATAAAGAGGGTATTTTATAACTTTAGAGTATCGACCTTATTCCGTAAGTATAGGACTCTAGAATAGTCCTTCTTATTAATAGCGTCTTTAATTAACCTTTCTATCTTTCTCTATTTAGGTATAGTTATACTACTATTAGTAGAAGACTTAGAAGTAGACCGAGAGCCTAATATTATAGAGCCTAACTTCTTCGGAGATAGGAGCTTAGCTAATACTATCTATAGATTAAATAGATAAATACCTATCTTTATAAAGGCTAATTTAATGTTTCGAGTAGTTAATACTAGTTATTAGGCTTACTAGAAGATAATAAAGAACGCCCTCTTCGTAATACCTTAAATAGCGCTAAAGCGGTATAGCTAGTTATTTAAGGCTATTAAATATTAAGACGTAAGGATAGTAAATACGCTTATATCTAGTAGCTATAGCCTATATATTAAATAAGGTAGATATATACCTACTATTATCTTATACTTTAGAGCCTAATCGATAAACTTTATAGTAAGGTATAAGCTATAGCTATTAACTATTAAGAGCCTCTAGTTA